>JAQIXP010001570.1:0-17885 GCA_034700285.1 Proteroiulus fuscus | reverse complement strand
TTTTGGGGGGGGGGGGGGAGGGAGAGGAAGGGGGTGACGCTAAATTCGTTGGCCGCACCGGGTGACAATATCCGTAGCTACGGCGCTGCAGAACGCAACCGAATCCGATGTCATTATGTAAGATCACATGATACATTTCATCAAAGCTGGAGTTGATATAAAATGATATAAAATACAGTGAGGTCTCTTGACCAGTTACATTGTATGTTTAATATTTCAATTTTTGAGAAAAGAATCCTCGGCTATACCGGTATACATGTATTTTGACAAGTAAAAATTTGTATTTATTACTCTTGTATTTTGGAAAACAGCTGCGATTATATTATGGAAACACAATCTTATCTGTAAGATATTCTTATTACCATAAAATCGTTGTTTAAATCATGATTAAATGAAAAATCACCCATTTAAACCAATAACTTACTTTAAATCCTTATTCATAATTTAAATCATTATAAATCTGACTTAATAGATTAATTTATCATAAAATTAATAACATCAACTAATAGCGTGATTTTAATCAATGAGTCTTGACAACATTGTGAATACGTGCCCTATATCAGTAATGTAAGTGCCATATTTTTATTTTCAAATCATAATTTTCGATTCTGGTATTCCCGAGATCAGGCAGTAAGGTACTGCATGCCCATGTTTCAAAAATTGTGATTTCTCATTGCTGATGGCGTATTTGATTAATATTTACCAGCATTTTGTTGTAATACATAGCATTTAAAAAGCACTTGTCATGAAACCCGACTAGCTCTTTAGATCTCTACATGAAATTCCACTATTTTTACCACTGCACTGCCTTGAATTTGCTAGGACATGCTCTAGCACCTTCAGAAAAGGAAACACACGTGGTCTATTGCAGGCAGGCACCTACAGTGGAGAGATCCATACAGTATCCATACAGGGTTAAAAGTTAACCCTAGGTGTTTGTCCTAAACCTCAACTCAAGTCTATAGGAATTTTCACAAACCCCAAGCTAAACCCATAGGCTAGAAACTAACTCAGGATAGATCTCCCCACTGCTAGGGACGCTAGCAGTGGCGGATCCAGGGGGGGGGGGGTAATCGAGGGGGTCCGGATTCCCCCTTGGCTGACCAAAAGTGCAAATTTTTGAATACATCCTTAGAACCATCCTAAAATGTTAACAAATTTTAGCCCATTTTTGAGTGTTTTTGAGGAAAAAAGTCGCCTGCGGTGCAATATTCTGCCAATTTTTGCAATTATGTACAAAAAAAACATCAACTTTTATCCTGCGGTCCAAATTTTGAAGCAAATATTTTGGGTCGCCACCTCCCCTTCCCTTCCCGAAAAGGATTTCAGCTTGTGACCTTGATTCCTGGATTGACCATGTTTGTTAATTTGAATTAATTGTGACACACAGCATCAGTGGCGCAGTTAAAGGAAGCTTTGGGGGTTCAAATCCCCCCACATGACCAACATTTTGACTATATTAACCCCTGTTTTAAAAAAAAATTTCCAACATTTTGGGGGTTTCCACCCTCAAACCCCACCCCCTCCCCCTTCCATTTGTAAATCCTGGCTGCGCCTCTGCACAGCATGGGGAGGGGGGTTAAAGTCAAAATTTTTTTCATGCCATTAAAAAAAATTATATGTTGGACATCCCCCTTAAAAAAAATCCTGGATCCGCTACTGGCTAGGGTAATATGTAGGCCTGCATACATCAGATTCGCTAATGCTTATACCTGTAGGTCAGTAGAAAACGTCTTTCTTTATGCACTGAGCATACTGAGGACATGCAATCTTATTTTTAAACCCCAAGGAACTGGGTTTTCATTTAGATTACTGACAAAAGCAATTATTATTCGGCATTTAATTCAGTAGAAAGATTCAAAACTTACACGTATCAGCCTCACTGCATGGTTTTCACAGTGCCATTTGTAATCCTATAAGTCTCGTAACGACTTCCCTGCACGTGGCGCTAGTGGTGCTGAATGTACAGGGTGTTTAAAAAGTATACTTCTAGCATGCGCACTAGCATAGCCTCCTAATAAATATTTATAAGGTGGCTATCGTCCTACATTAAAGGGAAAGTATCACCTTGAAACAAGTTGATTTAATAAAAAAGAGCATTAAAAATTACAATATTCATGAAAATTGCGATTGCATTTGACTATATCTATCAATAAATAAAATGATCTGAATACCTGGATTTGGTTGGCAATGCGAAGCCTTAATAGACGCCATGTTTATTAATGTAATGCAGCGCCATCTATTGGAATGAAGACGCGAGCTCTCGTGAAGCCATAGACATACATGTGCCAGGGGACGCCCCAACATTAATGCGTGCTGAAAGCAGCCGACAGCCAAGGAAAATGGCGCATAACGTGTATTTTGGAAACGCCGTGATTTCTTCAACATGAAAACTTTGCTGCAATTTTTATTGCCACAGACATTCAAAGCTAGTAAGTGTGTACCATTTAAAAAATTACTTGTTTCATAGTGATACTTTCCCTTTAAAAGGAAAACACATTTTTAGGCAACGTAGAGAGATGCCATAGTTTTAAAAATAGCAAAATATATAGGATTATTTTAATTTAATATTTTATAATTATTTTCATTCCAGAATGCATCCAAGAACACAAGCGAGTGTGCTGTATACGTACGTGTCGTCGGTGTAAAGCATGGGCGCCCGCAAAATACATTCATGGCAAACAAATCCAGCAGGCGCCCATGTTGTCAAATAAAAACCAACAAAATGAATTGTACATGGCCTATTTTGACTTAACACATAAGAAATGGAGAATATCTTTGCCCTGAACTGAAACAATATTAAGTGCGGATATACATTCTGCGCCAGCAGAACTTGACATTCATTTTTCTTGGGATAGGATAAATATTTACCAAAAATTACCCCCCCAAAAAATAACATTTGCTCCATTATATACATGCGTATAGAGCCCTTTCATTTATTTATTTATTGAGAAAGGGTAACCATTCGAAATCACTGTCTTGACTTTTAACACAAATGTTTTGCTGATTATACTTTACATTGGGAAGAAGGAACACTTAAAAGTTTTAGAAAGCAAGATAATAAATAATTGAATTACAGCTGAAGAGCCGAGGCTGTCGTGATAGATCAGCCCTGGAATTTTAGTTTTCCCTGACGTATAAGTAATATATATCAGATCCAATGAAATCAAAGGACAAACATTTATAGAAACTTTGTGAAACAACATTTCTCCATTTAGAAGAATCCCATGTACGGCAATAAAAGTCTTGTTAATTTGGGCGGTAAGTATCATTATAGATTATCGGCCAAGGGGATCTATGCTTCGATGCATTATCTATTTCTTTTCGATTTCAAGGAGGAATAAGCCAGAAAGCAAAAGACAAAAGATATATAGGAATGAAATAAAAATCCCCTAAATACACAAAGCAATATAGGCCTATATATGGTCCTAATGGAGGGAGTGTACCAGAAACTAATGCTGCATGCCAATAGATCCAAACGGTATATACTAAAAATTATAGCCTTTTCCCCACGCTCACCCTATTTTTCCCTTTTATTCAATGATATCACAAAACCGTCCTAATGATACCATTTGCAGATCCTGAGAAACTGTAATCATACATTACAGTAAAGAATTATAATGTTAAAACGAAACGATGGAATTGTCATAATGACACAAAGTTTGATTTTTGTAACAATAAATGGGACGTCTCGTGTTATAGCTCAAACATGGATTGCAGTTAGAAATTGCGAGCAATGAAA
Organism: Proteroiulus fuscus; assembly: GCA_034700285.1. NCBI lineage: Eukaryota > Metazoa > Arthropoda > Diplopoda > Julida > Blaniulidae > Proteroiulus > Proteroiulus fuscus. The sequence continues at coordinate 14,143 of JAQIXP010001570.1, read as the reverse complement.
GCCATCAAACGGTCAGCAAATGACCATTAATCTGACCACAACAGTGAAGCTGCGAACTTTTAAACAATATACTCCATCTCAAAGTTTTGGAAAAAAAAGGGCATGAATCCGCCTCTTTTCATCATTAGCTAGCTCCTATTGTTTTTTGTTTGTTTAAAACTTATATCAAACTTTGTTAAAAAATGTTATTGGATATAATTTTGCAGAATTAAGAAAGGGTCATTTGGTTTCATCCATATAGCATTTATAGCGCTTTTTTAAATAAAATTTAATAAAATGTCAAATGAATGTATATAGTATTCAGATCATTCATTGTTGTTAAATGCATAGGACGTTTCTATAGAAATCATTAAACAAAATTTATTTGGAAGAAAATTTCCAGATATTAGTATATATAATTAATTCTGCAAAAAATGTTCCGATACATGGCTTATGTGGAAAAACATACTATTCCTGACGATACTCTGCATTACTACTTTTAAAGAGTATATTCCACAATTCTTGACTATTAGTGTCTTTTACAAAGTCACCCCGAAGCAGAATTTTTACAGAAAAATGTAGAAAAGTGCTGCCCATATTCATTCCAAATTGTTTTGGAATTATGCCAATGAACTCTGCATCTATATTCATGCAGAAATTCATCCCGCTAATTGTAAAGGGCTGCTTCTTTAGGAAATGTGCATGAAACTTTCTGCAGAATTCTGCTAATATTTTTACATAGAACCTAGGCCGATGCACCTCAGTAGTCAGGGAAACAGAATGTTCAGCGAAAACATGCAAGGCCGTATTTAACTTCAGCAATCTGATTAACCCAATGAATTAAGGATCATCCCGTACGTTTGTAAACTGTTTCATGATCATGGCCGTAACTACCGGGGGTGCAGGGGGTGCAAGTGCACCCCCAAACAGCTCTACATGGTGCGCCAAAACCGAAATTTCAAAGATTCAAAATTTTGAAGGATGTGCAGTTTTGTTTGTCGCAGACGTCTTCTTGGGGGCGTGATACATGGATGGAAAGCTCATGGATAAGATAGTCCAAAGGTATTCATGCCATTTAGGAATGAGCAGATGGATAGGACGTTGGGGTTAAAAAATGCAAAAGTGATAAATCCCATGGCGATAACATGAGAATGGTTACGTTGTTTTCAACATGCGCTCCTGTGTTTTTTTTGTGCAACCATCTTACAGGAATAAAGTAGATAGAAAAGGGCAGGAATTTCCAAAGTTTATCTGTCATGGAAACCTTCAGAGGGCATTTTTTTAGCTAATTTATCCAATGACACTATCAGTTATTACATTTTATATGGGGCTATAAATAAATTTTTAATAGTAAAAATCCCTAACTTATTTTTTCCTTGTTTTTTAAGTCTATTTTGTGCTCCACTTTGCCCGTATATTCAAAACGAAGGGAAAAATTTACTAGTACAAAATAAAAAAAAATTAAAATAAACAGTGCATATTTACATGGCAATAAGACACAAATATTTGCTGTTATTAGTGTTATTTCCTTACATAAGAGTAATAGGCCTACAGCAAAAATATTTTTCAAAATTTTCCCTTTAAAGTTTAGAAATAATTTAAGCTTTTTCAAAAATACACACATATCTCGGAAAATTTTACCATTATTATAAGAATATTACAAGAATTTTTTTTCCAAAGTCCAAAATACAAATATTATAGCATTTTCAATCAAAGCATGGATATTTTGTATTATAAGAATTCTTCTCCCCCACCCTCCCTCCCCAAGTACAGGAGTATTTTATAATATTTTTCAAAATATTTACAAATATATTGGAAATTTTTGCCATAACATAAGAATGATAGGCCCTACTCTTTTTGAAAATTATAAGAATATTTTTAAAATTTAATTTAATTATTGCATTTCAAATCCAGAAAATATAGTTTAGTAGAATTTTTTTCACCAAAAATTTAATAATGTCATGAATTGGTTTTATTCCAAACTTTAAAAAAAATGATTGTTGAACTTTTTTTCGGAACCCCAATGAACCTTTAATATGTGTTATCCTAAGGTCCTGCAGAACGTAAGTTTGGGAACCATTGAAATAGGGAATCCATGCAAACTAAGTGGAGGAAAACCCCACTCTGGGCTCCCAGACCCCCCCTAACCTAAGTTAACGTTGGGAAGCATGGACCACCAACTAAACTCTTGCCAAATTAAGAGACCCTTCAAATAATATGTAAGAAATAATTTCAGAACCGTTCCTAGGGGCGCCAAAAATTTTAAATTGCACCCCCTGGCCCGAAACCTAGTTACGGCCCTGTTCATGATGTCTAATATTTGTTTATTAAACGTCAAACATGGTTTCTGTTTATAGTTCAGGTGGGTTAAGCAGTCTTCCAAATTCTTTTTGGAAGAAGATGACTGCCCCAAGCGTATATGATCCAATGTAACCAGGGCCCTATTTCATCAAGACTCCAGAATCTAAAATCCTAAATCTTAAGCCAGAATCCAAGAAATTTGGTTCCATCATACAATCCAAAATCCAGAATCTTTCATGGGAGTAGATAGAACTTTCAGGATTAGGAATGTTCCACGGAGCCATTTTTGTTGGGTTTTCTAGATTCTGAATTGAAATTCAGGATTGTAGATTCGGGAGTCTTGGTGAAATATATAAGGCCCTATCTGCCATTTTCAAGAAAAAATATACCTATGCCATTATAAAATGACTCACATAAACTCAACAGATAATTGCTGTTGATAAAACAGTCTTTTACCAAAATTGACTTTATCCTTGTCAGTATACTGAGAAGTTTTATAAAATAAAAATTATCCATGCATTTGTGAACACTAGTTATGAATCAACAAAAATATTCCTTGCAAGATATTTACATTTAACACTAATAATTAAAATAATGCTTGGCCGTAGGCTATATCACTAACAAAGCATGGTTCATGATTAACATCCAATTGATTTTCAAATACAAAAAGCCTGTTGGAGCCATGGGGAATGCCAACAACATAACTCTACAAAATAGTGGCAATTGGAGAATTTTAAATGAGCATGCATATACGTATCCTTCCTGCTATTTATATTTAATAATATATTTTCTCCAATACCTTTGCTCGCATCGTTTAGGATTATTAATTGCTTGCTTTTCGTGTGTGCAGTTTGTAACGCAGGATAATCGATGGCAAGGTACATTCACCCTAATATACTTTCTCCGATTTATGTGTGCAAGTGCTATGAGATATTTAAAATAATTTAAAAAGAGCTTTCAGTGGCAACATTGGATAAATAGAATATTAAGTAAGTGTAAACTTTATCATGACAGGTTCCTACACAGTTATAATTCAGCTGCATGCAGAATTAAAAGAGTGCTATATATGAAATATTCTCCCGTGATAAAAGCTATGAGATAGAGCATGAATTATTGAGCACATTATACAAGAAATTGTTATGCGGCATGAATATCATTTGAATATTAATTAATTTAGATATCACAGCTCCTGAGAGAATTACTTATTCACAAATGAATAATATATTGCTCGTACTGTCCCATAATGTACCTTGACGTGCAGTTTCTCATAAAAGTCGATAGAAATTCGCAAATTTATTAAAAAAACTTGTCGGGAATTAATTATAGACGAATTGCTATTAATTATTGAGTGATACGGGTATCAATCAAGCCTCAGAATTTCATAATTAAACGTTTTCCAATATCCTACAAGTTTAAAACTGCACGCAATAGATGAATACGTGTCATTATATCTGAATATTGATTTACTTACATCAATGCCAACAAAAATGAAAATATTTTCTTAAGTCAGTAAAAGTGCAGAAAGAATTAATCCAGCACAATTTTCCCCAACACATGCGAAGTTTATTGAGGGCATATCAAGAGCTTAAAAGAAAAATGTAAAGTCATGTTAGTCAATTAATAATAAGTCAAATATTATTTTAATAGATAATATGAAGACGAATTTCAAATAATATTCCATGTAAAATAACTTTAAAAAAAAAACACATTAAATAGGATTTTACAATTTGAAAACGACTTTTAAAAAATTAAAATTTAAAGAAAAGTTAATTGTTGTTAGGCCTATGACATGTTTAATAATAATTATAATAATGAAAACAATAAGATATTAGTAAATATGAACTATGGTTTAAGCCTTAAATCATTGCCTGCACAAAATACCAACAACATTACAATATTATTAAAAATAAATTACAGAATTACTTTCGCTTGTTTCCACACTGGTGTTACATCTATATGCGTTCATATATCAATGTTTATTGACAATTTGGCTGGTTCCTAATATTCATTTTTTTCTCCCTCTGCTGTTATAATGCAGGATTTATTGGACAGAAAATAAATTACTAAATCCAGATCTAAAATCACATTGCAATAATGGTGGTCATTATCATCCTTTATTTATTTTTGCTTCCTGACTAACATTTCTCAGAATTTCGTAGAACTTGCTGAGTGAACGTCTCATACGTTATCGTCTGTTTAGTTACATAAGCTTATATAGGTGACGTTTTCCAATATCTTGCATCAGATATCAATAAGTCCTAATAAAATAGGACCAATTTCTCCAAATAGAGAGCAACAGATTAAGTTCACAATTGGACTTTGGCCAACAATGATAGGGATTAAAATCAAACCAAACAATAAAGAGGAATGAATTCGCTCAAATGGAATTTCATTCAGAGTGATGAAGCAATATAGAAGTCACATTATAATAACTATTGTACCGCCTCACTGCATAGTCGACCTCTTCTTAACTTAGGATAAAACACTTGGCTGTCATATAGATCCAATTAGATAAGACAAGAAAGTGTTGGTCCAAGTGTTGGTTATGCACAAGTTCAAAACAAAAGGACAGGAATATTTATTGGAACTGGATATAAATATTACACTAATTTTGAATATACCGGGTGAACAAAAAAGTCATTAAACAAAAGTGTTAGCCCATTGAACATGGTGCATTACAACTGTCACTGACTCAATGCTCAAAGGTAGTCATTGGATAACCTTGAAATTGACCTTAAATTCACTCAATTTTCAATTAGTATTGAACTACTTTTGCTACTAAACTAATTATCATAAAAAATAAACTTTATTGAGGTGTATAAAACAAAAAAAAAGCATTCGTTGTAATGCAGGTGGCACTTTAAAAGAGGGCAGAAACGATGATATTACGTCGAACAATATACCCCCCAGTCGTTATGTTCAATAATTTGGGCAGTAAAACTCCTGCCTGTTGTATATATGCAAAACAATCAATATTCATCTCTTAACGCCATAAACACTAAAACCAGTTTAAAAATTTACAAGGGGAATATTTTATAACTCAAATGAGTCACCCAAAACACGCTCAACTCGGTTTGAATATCGATAATTCATAATTAGGAAATTTCCACGAATGCACCATGCAACCATGGGTCCTCGTGAGTGCTACCACGGCTATAATTATTAAACCATTACGAATTGATATTGGAATGTTGACAGAAGTTATGCGTTAAAAGACACACACACACACACACACATGATACAACATCCAACATGGATTCCATCATGGGAGCTATAGCAGTCATGGACGATAATTTATTCGACATGTCAGGGCCACATGTGACGTCGAAAATGGATGAAAATGCTCCCTCACACTGCTCTGATATCCACCTAATTTCCTCTTGGAGGGAAATTTCCCCTTGAAAAGGGATTTTATCCCCTTCAATTCCGGGAAAAGGGATGCTGGAATTGGGACGAGAGCGAGATGAGGTTACAGGGCTTAAATGGATAAGAAAGTAGAGAGAGGAATATAGCTTGCATACATTTTAAATTGGATGACACACACCAGCAAAGAAATGCATTATACAATGCATATCAAAAAAAAGGACTAGCTAGCCACTGCACTGGAATTTTTATCTACTAACATTGTACTTTTCCCTCTCCTCCCATTTATTACCAAGAAATATTGCACTAGCATGTGTTACTTGAAAATAATATTCTTGTAGGCCATTTGTCATATAGCATAACCGACCTCTTCCCTCGATAGTGCATGCGAGATAAGTTTTACAACATTTTTGACTGAATACAAAAAATAACAGAAATAATGTTGCTGTAAACACGTCACATTAATGATGCTATATTTTAAAAAAAAAAAATTGCAATATAAAGATAGGGCACGTGATGGAGTATACGAGAAATACATTTATGCAATTAAAACAATCAGCACATTTAAACAGTCATCAGAAACATTCAGAACTCAACAAAGTGTTCAAATATGGCACTGATGAGGAAGTGACGTCAGGCACATTCCGAGTTATGCTAAATTGCAAACCATCAGAAGTAATCAGCCTTCTGAGGCCTTGCATACCAAAGGTCTTGCAGACAAAATATGTGGAATGTGAATGGAGCCTGCCATTTTTTAAGCGAAATGTTTAAAATGTACAGTGGAAATGCTGGGAATTTCAAGTCATCAGACAGATTTGTAGCGGCTATACTGGACCAATCCTTGTTTTAAAATTGGACTTTAACGTTACTGTTATTGGAAACCAGTTTGTGGTTTTATGTATTGTTAACTTTAGTGGGTTTGGGAAGAAGTACAGAGAAATACAAAAAGTCCTGTACGATTCCTATGCCAAAGAGAAAGTTTTCCTAAAACAATGTTTTATTATTTTTAACTACACTACACTAAACGATTTTAGAAGGGGTGGTCAAATGGCCATCATCGATGGCATCACAATGCATTAGTTTCGAAATGACATCTTTAAATTAAAACGCAAATCAATAGGAAATTTCTATTTTAACTGAAAAATATCAAATACGCCATAAGTTGACGACAAACAGCTTGACATCTGCCTGCCAAAACTTACCAGTATTATTGATATGATAGCATCTATGGATGACATTTGTCAAAGTCCATTTTTTTTGGTTAGCTTGTTGGTGGCTTTCACTGAATTAAACTTTTATGTCCAGAACACATCAGCAACAACCATCCCCTCTCATTCAAACCATGGCTGAACAGTGATCAAGTATTAACTAAAATTCTTTCTATTCATGCAATATTTGAGTTCTAGAAATTTCCAATATGACAAAATTAACTTAAGAAATATTCTTATAATTCAAGGAATGCAGTCAACTTTTTGCATTCACTCAGCAATTAAAATATTTGAATAATTATGATGAGAATTGAAAATTGGACAATGCCCAATAATATTCTAGGTAATTTCTGAAAATAAAGTCATAAACGTATTTTCCATTCCTGTCTAAATCCAACCATGTTGAAAGAGTTCAGTTGTGTTTAATTGATAGTTTATTGTTGATAGAAAAGTACCAATTCCTGAGAGTACATATTCAATACAATACACTGCATTGCTTGGAGCAAAATCCACTTTAACGATACAATTTTTGGAAAAAAAAATCATATTAATTTAAAACATTTATTTTCGAAACATAATTTTATTAACAAGGTATTATAAATTGGGCGTGCCATAACCTCTTTCTATAAGGCATTGTTTAGTATTGAATCCAAATATCCGAGTAAAGTGATACTATTCAGTATCCACAGCTATAGGTTATAGTATACAACATACGGATCTCACATATTGAAATGATAAGATTATATTGGGTTCAGTGCTGCAATGCTTTTGAAAAAAACTATATATGAAAAATATCAATAACGAATACATATGGGGGGGGGGGAAGAAGTAAAATGTGAAAGAGGAGAAAACGGAGGAAAAATGATAGATTTAATTTCCTTTACTGACAAGTTAGATCCAGTGGGGATGGAAGGCCTTACTTGGCACTATCAATTCAATTCGGACATTTGCCTGACAGTGTTGGGGGTCTGAAAATGGGAAGGAGGGGTGGATAAAAATCGAGAAAATAAATGTAAAAGTAGTCCATTGGCCAAGCTTTTCAAAAGGGCTTTCTGCATACATGGCCAAGTATAAGAAAGTACATTACTCGCACTTGACTGAATGGTCTTACATTGGCTACATTCCGATGATTTTCAAAGACTACATTCTAATGGAAATCATGGAATTCGTCGCGCTATGCTTGTCCATTGGGAAATCATAAGAGGAACATGAATTTTTTTCCCTTCATAGGCTTTTTATTTAACATTTTCAATTTACTTTACATTTACATTAGCAAGATGATATGCACATACCATGTAGATTCATAATGCTTTTTCCAGTCGAACAGTTGGGAATGTGAAAAAGGACTAACGGACGAAAGTCGGATGAAAACCGAATGCATTTCGGATTGGGTTATACGATCATTGCTTACATTAAAGTTTTAGGGATTATTTTAACAACCCACATACCGTATCATGAAAATAGTCGCATTATTTTATAGTAATATTCTGATTTTGTTTATTCATCTAGCCTAGCAAATACATTTTCTTGGGCAATTTTGTATGCAAAAGGAATAGGAAGCACTGTGGAAGTTGTCAAAGTAATACCAAATATGATATTAAATAGGCTTCTAGCTATATATTCAGCACACATATACGTTTTTTTTCAAAGGGATTTTAAAATTCAAAATAATATTAAGTTTGGACCTTTTTAGGGATTTTTTTGAAAATAATATTGAACCCGTCAACGTGCCACACATTTTAAAACGTTCCTTGAACAAAATAGAATATTTTATAGTCATTTTGGGATGACAGATACATCCATGAAAATTAAGCAAATATACATTTGGTAGAAAACTTAATAAATGCAGTTGGATAATAGGCCGAGAATATGGCAAGGTATGCAGTCAGTAATATAAGTCTAAATTTCTGGAGTGCCTCCTATATTACTCATTTATAAATGAAATTTACAATTATATTTAAGCTAATATTTGCAATATTTTTTTTTTTAACTTTTAGCAAGTTTCGAAGGTTTGTTAAATAGAGTTGCACGAAAGCATACAGTATATAATTTCAGGTCAAATTAAATTGACCTCAAGTTTTTTCAACGAAATTGCACAAATTTACTGAAACAATGCAACTAAAATATAATCTTTCTATTTTTGTCTGCGGTTCACTTAATATGTGATCCCACTCATTTTCCACTGGCAATGTCTTTGTTGCACATTTACAAGGCCTGTATAGCAAATGTAATCCTTTAAGCACGTCATTTTGTAACGGAATAATTAGTTTTGTATGAAAGTTCAGTGGGTTTCCCACGCTTATATTCCATGCAGGCGAAATGTATAATTATATCCCCTCGTTTCTCATCATACACAATTCACAATTTCCAACAAATTTTGATAAAAATCATGTAGATGCACACTTAATGCGTGTAAATTTCATGTGTTTTCAGCTAAACAAGTGCAAAGCAAGAGACAGAAACACACAGAAAAGCATATAGCGCATTTATAAAGTCGTAAATAACACGATGATTACTTAGGGAGTTAAGTGCTTTGTTTCGGGCATTTTAATTCTTTTAACATCTTGCAGGAAATGTGCATAGTGGAGGCTATATATATATATGCTACATTTGCTACAGGCCACACAGAGAATGGCAATTTCAGGATTAAAACTCAACTACACAGGCTCATGCATGTGTGCATAATTGCAGATAATAGTTAGGATAGAGAAAATGAATTTTTATAAGCCTAATAACTATTGGGAACCACTAATGTTTCCATAGCACTTTCTCTCTCACCCAATAATCGTTAAGTCATACCATAAAGGGGCCCTGGTATGAAAAATGTGCTAACAAAATTTGAAAAAGTAGAAGTTATGTTGAAAGCCTGTAAGCACAAATAAATTTGTAACCATCCTTTTAAAGTTATACTTTTCCTTTAAACCACATTATAGAAAAACATCAAAATTGCATTTTAAAGCTCAGATTTTAATACTTTTTATAATATTGGGTAAATCTGTAGGCCTACAAGGTTATTTCTCTAAACTTCAACTTGGGATTGCTATAGTGATGCCCTATTTCAAATTTCAAAATGTGGAAGTTTAGTAAACTGATGAAGAACAGTATTTACAAAGAACAAGTGCTTTATTCCAATCTTAAAAAAATGAAAAAAAAAAATATTATTTTTCAAATTTATTTGAGGAAACAGAAAATATTGCATATGCTGGAAGTGAAATTATGGAGGTCTAATTATACGTACTGACATCACATTCCCACATTTCCCACTATGTCACAATGAACCAATCCCCTTTCACGTCATGACAAAACTTATGGACATCCCCATTTATAAACGGGAAGTATAGGACCCCCTTTTATTTTAAATATTCAAATTAAGTTTGCATTAGACTGTGATTCCCTTCATTTTATATCCTGGCCATGTTTTAATACTTGATTTATGCATTTGTATACGAAAGGGATTTCCATATTTATTATATAACTGCATGTGGCATATGCATTCAATGACTTGTGTATACGTATATTCAAAAGAAAAAAAAAAGAATATGTTAAGCCTACATAAAACATTTCTATGACAAACAAATTGAAAACTATAGCGATGAGCATGCATGCTGTTTCTAAATATTATGCATTAAAAAAACAGCACAAAGAAAGCAAATATTTGAAGATAAGATCTTTTCAATGCATGTCAAACATTGAAATTAAGGGTAAATTCTTAGAGCCCATAAACGACCTCAATCGAATTGCTTGCTGACAAATGCAAGTAAATACAAATTTAAAATACAATTATACTATTATGGTGCAGGTATAAATGCATAAACAGCCTTTTAATTAAATCTAATTCTGGCTACAGGAATATCCAATGTTACCAGATATAGGCAAATATAATAAAAAAAATGCACTGGCCATGCAGAAAAATATTCCAGTAGTGCATCTGTAGCATTCTCACTGACATTATGCGGAGTTTTCAGAAATCATACTATAGAATCTACAGAATCATACATCAGATCTTTCTACATGTATCTGGCACTTTAACCATGCAGAAAATTGAATGATTTTCCATGACTGATCATGTTTCTGAATGTCTTTTCAGGGGCAAAATCCTTAGTGCATGTTTTGAACTGCTTTCTACTAATTTATGGAACAACATACAAGATTTAAACATGACATAAATAATATGCATGGGATGCCAAGTATGATAAATTAAACTTTAATACAAATATTTCGTTTTTATCCCTTCTGTTGTGCCTATTTTTTGAACAGTCCCACTCTTCATTATTCATATCAGCCGAAACTTATTTCCTCCACGCCCTTTCCTTTATACCAATACCCATTTTTTCTTGCTTAAAGTTTATCTAATTTTCCAAACAGCTAAACTTTGCCCATAATTCACTGAAATAATCTGTGTTTATCGTAATAATGCCAGCGTGGCAAAATGGTAATCTGCAAGTACTCAGAAAACCAATGCAAATCGAGTCGCTAAAGCCACTTTTTTTTCTATGTTTCAATTCAATAAGTGCTAAACTGAATCCATGTATAACTTGCAATAGATACATAGAAGTTAAGTGAATTTAACTAGCGTATGCACTGAGCATGAACATATACATACACCAAAAAGATAATTGCTTTTGCAGGCAAATAAACCACACACAAAAAAGGGTTTAACTACTAAGAAAGCATGCAGAGAAAGAGTTTTACATCTCATTAAACTTTGGAGATTTTTTGTAACTTTTTTTTTTCATTCAAGAGATATTGAAATTCAGCATGCACATGTCTTCCTTGTAATTTCCATAGACAATTATAAAGAGCATGCAAATCGTTATCAAAATCAATAAAATTGTAGGCCTACTTCCAGAGTGTAGGAAGACAAAGTTTAAATAAAGAAAGATTCAACTCTCAGTGGCTCATTTCCATATTGAAGGAGGATTAATTGATGCGGAAAATTCACATGAAATCTACCTACGTAGGCTATATATATATATACTTCATTCGAACAAATATAGAAACACTTGAATTGCCTTAATAAAGCAAGGTTACTTTTGCATTAAAAAAAACGAAATGCCCTATATAAAAATATAAGTAAAATAAATTGAAAATAATCAAGAACCCTTGTAATTTTCCAAAAAAAATATACAGCGTGTCCCAAATTGGGATATAAAGTATAGTAAAAAAGTTATATTTCCAAAACTTGTCATTCCAGTTTTAAATATAATGAATTCTTAATGTAATACCCTTGTAATTTATAATAATAATACAGGGTGTCCCTACTGGATGTAATTTATAATAAACATAAATATTTATACAGAGTGCCCCACCTGGGATTTAATTTATAATAAATATAAATTCCAGGATGTCCCAGATTGGATGTAACAAAATCTTATATCGCCTAAACTAATCAAAACAAACACCTGCGATTTTTTTTTGCATTTTGTACAGAAACTTCAAATCTATTGGGAAATAAACGTTCTGAATTTATGTAAAAATTGCAAAAAGCTTATTGATTTATTTTAATTAGCTTAAGAAATGTAAAAAAAAATTGTTACTCTGACACTTAATCTGGAACACCCTGTATATCACTTCAGGTTTGTAGAAGTTATTCATGATGCATTCATTATAATACTTTTTTGGGGGGGGGAATTGTCTAGAGCATTCTCCTAGACTTATTAATTAGCATATTGAACAGAATATTGATCCCGATGTAATTAACTTATTCCATTTTTATACAAATGATTTATAATATTATAATTTTTCAGTATTATCGTAAAACTTTACAAGCTTAAATATAGGTGCATCTTCATGCTAGAGAGTGTTTACGTATAACCAGAATTAAGTGCTTAGGGTGCATGTAAATGTCTTGCTAAAACTATAAAAAAGACCCTAGACTCCAATAAATTGAAGTCAGTCATAATAAAAAAATGTCAAAGTACAAAAATTGCAATAAAACCATACAAAGAACAATATTATTCTGGCAGTAGTATTTCCCTCATCATGCATAACAATAATTATGAGTTGTTGTATAATATAAAGAAATGGGGAAAAACTTTTTTTTTAACTTTTGTCATCTATAAAATATATTTCAGTTTAAAATTTCAAAATCTTTCTCTTGACAAGCACATATTCAGTCGTACGATGCTATTTAAGATTTTCTTCTATTAACTCTATGCAAATATCCATAATAAATGCATGTCACGAACAAATGCAACAAGCTTTTACAAAGAACGAGTGAAAAAGGTACTTAATATGCGCAGTGGTACAATGCAAATTACGCCACTAATATGATGATTGAGGACAATAAAAGTTGTCACAAAATGCTAGCGGAATTAAGCAAATAGATGTTGGCTCATTAACTCATCAATGTTTATGCTTACTGTGTGGCAAATGTAAGCAGAATTCAGACGGAAAAACCAAATTGCGGTTGAAATGGGAGAAAAAAAACCTTTTGTATTATTAATGAATGAAATTTACATTACTAGTTTTAACTATAAAGCATAACGAGTGCTTTGAGTACCAGTAATGCTGCCTTAATGTGAGCTTCAATTTCTAAGCATTATTTCATAGTATTATGCAACTTAATAGGAAAAGATTATTACATGGAAAAGGGATTTATGCCCTTTTAGAAATATTTGCCATTAAATAATCCGTTTAGGTCATAATGATTTTAATCCCAAGTAAGTACTTTTTAAAATAAATTCGTACTGCATCTCCAATGATCATCAACTTATTGTTTATACTATGGTTGTATGAATTTACCTTTAGCATGATATTTAAGCAGATCAAGTTTATCTTGTAAATTCAAATTAATATCAGATCTTATTTACATTTAAATTAAAAGGATTAAAATTTTAAAAGCAGAACACAGAATTATGTATGATAATATTTGCAAGTACCCAGGCTCCCATATGGTTAATTTTAAATGTTTTCCAGTGAAGATTCCAAAGGTAAGTTGCTTAAAGTTGAACTACCCCTAAAAAGTAGGCAATCACTGAAAACACAAACTGTATAATGTGAATTTAGAGGACATGAGCCAAATCATTCCAGTTCTAAAAAGGTTGGTTTTTTTAAACAAAAATGAATTGTATTTAGTAAAACTAATCCACAATAATGTTAAAGATAACGTTTGTTAAAATATAAATACGAAATTCAAGGAAATCAGTATACAGTTCTCTCTGCCAATCCCTCTTCAAAATAAACTATTCATTAGCAGTGCATTGTTTAAGTCCACTGTCCACACTTTTAACAGCATGCATGCTCCTATGGGAATCTCCATGTTAAGTAAAGGTACAAATTAATCAATAATG
>JAQIXP010001569.1:0-17904 GCA_034700285.1 Proteroiulus fuscus | reverse complement strand
CCCTCGCTAACGCTCGGGACTTTCGTCACTCAACCTTGGGATTTCATTTCGTGTAAAATTTTTTCCCAGTCTTTCATCTAATACTTATTAGGTATTCCCTCAGAACCCGGCAACTTTTGTTGAGGTGAGTTTTGAATATTTTTCTCTGCAAAAAAAAAAATGTTGTAGTGCCCGTATAATATTTTTAAAGAAGTTTGCACTATACCTTCTTTAAAGCCCAACCTCCATAATGGCATTATGAGCATAACTTATAGAAGTTTTAAACAATGCAGATATTTTCATGTGAAATAATTACTGTTGTATGAATTAACTTTAATATTTGTACACAAATGCCAACAGCATTTCTCTTGTTTACGGCATGCATTCAGCTGCATGCATCAAAAGGAATGTCACTAGACATTCCATATGCAATTTTGAAAATGCAGACTCGAATCCATTGTGGCGCATTGCGTCATCCCAGCAATTGCACTTGCCTTTCTCTTCCTTTAATGGCGGTAATGAAACAGTTTCAACATCCGCAACATCTTTCATCAAATTGTTGCGTGTGTCTGAAATGCCCTCCCATGCCAAAATGGATTAGAGTAAATTGAAGAAACACAACTTTTGGCTGCTATTTCATGTAAACAATTTTACGTTGAAATCTGTACCAAAATATTATACGCAATGTTTGTCCATCATTTTATCCATTACAGGTGTAATTGTAAAATATAAATGGAATTTGAGAGACAAGGAGAAAGCTCATACTCGTTAATTCAAATATAATCTGATTTTAAAATCAATGACATATTTTTCAAATATATGGCATCTAGAAGCCTGTTTAGCTTTGTTCCAAAAAATAAAATCAATTGCATGATGTCATTAAAATAAACCAATTAAGACATTAAAACTAAATTTAGGTTCATAGTTTGGAAGATTTAGAAGAATTTAAGCAGAATTTTCAGTTTTCCTTACCAGTGTTTTGCTCATTTACTGATATAGTGAGCATTGTCATTTTTAATTTTAGATCAAGTATATGATTGAATGCTGTTTGATTTTTCACTGGTTCAATAACGTTGAGTATTATTTATCTCAAAAATGTTGACTGACAATTTCGGAATATTTAAAGAGATATTTTCCTTAAACATTTTTTTTACCAGTTCTAAGTTTCTACAATTTTAAACAACAGGATAATGAAAAAGCATTTTGAATAGGTATCTGCTTTAATCAAGTATTATAGGACTAAGGTTGACTTCTATGTCATCCTTGTTCACCTTTTGCATTTAATTAAATAAACTTACAAGTTCCTAATTTAATTTAATTAAGTATTGTTTCCAGATATGTACTTGTGACATGTGTGCTTAAGTAGTTAATACCAAGCATTTAAGAAACACTCATAAATTAATATTATAAAGAATATTCGTGTGCCTATATAGACACTCAAAACTATTAGAAATACCACGATTCGTGATTGAAAAAAAATCACAGGCAGCAATATTAATGTTAATTATAGAAGCAATTATAACTTAAAATGAAAATTACACTAGTCATGGCATTTTTTTCATTACAAGAAAAATGGTATTTTCCCAAAAATCATTAGCATTTCTTGTCTAACTACATATTGTAGGAAAGCCCCATCATGTACAAGAAATACAAGAAGGCTTTTTTATTTTCTCTTATGACTCTATAATGTTTTATTCATTTAGTGCAGTGAGTTTAAGTCATGAGTCTTGTATAGAGTATAGGAGGAAAATCCGTAATTAAATGTAAACCTTTTCAAGTTGCAGTGTTCCCAGTAGCTTAAAATAACCTAAAATGTCTATTCCAATCACTTTATTTCATATCACTGCTGATCTTGACAAGACACATAGAAACAAGTGGATTTATTCTATCAAATCTAGAACATTTCAGGATTATTCTTTATCTTGATTTCTCCTTTAACATCACCTATTGTGATTTGCCAATGAAAATCCTTGTGAATGTTTTCAAATCGATAATTGAAAGTGAAAGCTTAATTGACGATCTATTTTTTTCTCTTTTTTCCACCATTCCTTTGTCCCTATATCCTCATCCTTTGATCCTTAAATCCTTTTGTGTCTAGATACGGGAAGACTGGAAGTATGTTGCCATGGTTATAGATCGTCTACAATTGTACATTTTCTTTGCTGTTACAACGGCTGGTACCATTGGAATTTTGATGGATGCCCCTCACATATTTGATTATGTTGACCAAGACAAAATCATAGAAATCCACAAGGGTTGAGCCCATTTCAAAAAACAAGAATTGTGCTCTTTTTTTCAAGTTCCATGTGCTTCGATGTATATTCCACAGAGAAACAACAACAAAACCATAAAAATCGTGCGGATGATATAACAAATTTAACACAAAAAAAAATATATACCGGTATATATATATAGCATCAAAGCTTCCATGTGTCTATATGTAACTTGGAACACAGGATCAGCCAGAATTTCCATCTGCAGTGGCGTCTAAGGACATTTGTATTTTCATTTGTCAAACCAATTATCCAATGGAATATGTGTATATTTATAATTAATTTAAATGGGCAAGACAAAGACTATACCTGACAGTTTCGCCCAATAATAAGCATTGCTGTTTATTTGGAGAGCTTAGGCCAAAACACACAAAAAAATAGTTGGCCCACATTTCCATGGCTAACCAAATTCGGATGTGTGAGTGAGTGGTGTTTGTACTCGTATACTATGGATGGATGAATGAATGCAAAATTCCAACAAGGGATCTTCTCGAACCCCTTTAAAAAAACAAATCTTACTGAATTCAACAATCCGTACTTCCCCTGCTCGTCCATCGAGCAGTTGTTAAGAAAATTTGAACATGGAAGAGGACAATAATGTGATTGGTGGCTCTACACAAACAACACATACACACACGCACACCTGAAGTTTACATCCAAACCTTATACTATAGGAAAATCACAATTTTTAGATATGTTATATATAGCTCAAAATGACACTTGAAGGAAAAGGTGTCAACCGAATGCCACATAATTCCCTTTTGACCCTCCGTACTAATACGCTTAATAAACGCAGAATTGCACATTTCAGGTGATGTGTAAATATATATAAACCATTCATGCAATTATACCTAAATAGGAATATTGGGCAGTTTAAATTGCCCCTCAATTGCCACACCATTCATAAAGCACCACCACCAACATCAACAAACCGTCTTATTATTATGTTATTAACGTAGTCTAATCGTTAGGAAAAAAAAGTTAAATTAAGTAAGCACGTGCATGTAGTTATTCAACATGTTTGAGTAAAGCGAAATGAGCAGCAGCAAACAGGTCAAACTTTGGAAAATAAACAGCAAAGTTGTAATCATTGATTAAGAATCAAAGTGTAGGATTCTTTAAGGAATTGTGTGATTTAGCAATTTACTAAATAAATTGTTAAAGACCTCTAACGTATCCAACAAATTAACTGACGTGGATTAACTGAAGACTAAAGATACATAAAAATGTCCATTTTGTTTATAGTTTAAACAAATTTAGAAGTGAAAATTAAAATTTCACTTTACTTCACTTTCGAGCTGACGTAAGTTTGAAATTTAAGATATAAGTGAAAGATTTACACAAAAATTCATAGTTTCATTATGAATTTGCTGACTTTTGAATTCAGTAAGTATGAGTTTGCCTGTAGTAATAAATGTACTTATGCAGCAGAGCACCACCCTAGCCCCTTTGTGCATGTCAAGGGCAGCTATGTAGAGCACTTCTTTAAATAATCACTAGCAACCTAATGTGATAAAAACAAACGAAAGTTCATCACCCCATAGGGGTCATGAAATTTTAACTGAAATATATGAAATTTTAATACAAAGATGGCCGGTGATGGAAGACCAAATATAGTAGGGTGAGGCATTTGTGAGACTGAAAAGTCTTCAAATGCTGCTCATGGCATAATTACAATCAAATTAACTATTAATTGAAATATTTTTCAATATTTTTTAGTCCTTTATTTCGTAACTTGAATTGAAATTCCAAAACTAATTATTTCAGACATTTTGCAGATTAAGTTCACTTTATGCATGGAAGACGAATGTGAAATGTCAGTTCTGGTTCTGCAGGAAACATACGCTTGTTATAGTTCTTAACTAGGTGCATGTTAATTTAACCATGTTATCTAACTATTGCAATACTCCAATAAGTTTTGGCATAGTGCTATAGAAATATGTTAGAAAGTCATTTTTAGATCATTTCCAGAAATCTATTGCAATCCTTTCGTGTCGTTTGTTCAAGATATTTCAGAAGACTTAACTCATGCTTTAAATTGTTTTCTCGGTAAGATAAAAGCAAATCATAATTCTGCATGTCAACAGCAGCCACGATTTCTTCCAATACTTGCTTAAATAAAATTTTTCAAACGGTGATGATTAACATAATTTTAGAAAATTTGTTTTCTTTTTTTGTTGACTGCAGAGATTTCAATTCTTAGATGAAGTTGCATTTCATGCATATGTATTTTTAATTAGCGAGCATATCCACATTTGCATCTGCATTGTAAAACGACACGGGAGTTTTACAGATGTTAGTAAATAAATAAATGCATATGTAATATGCATAAAATTGTAATCAAAAACGTTGAAAGAAATTTTAATGAATGTACCAATGTGTGAATAAGGAATAACTATTTTACCATAGTATAAGACTTGGCGAAAAGGGCTACTATACATATAGAAATGTGCTGATGTGGACTAGAAATGACTTTCCATATACCAATAATGTTCAAATTTGAAATTTTACTTATTTTGTTCTAGAGCATGTGTATTCACAATGAAGTAATTCAAATTTATTGCTACTACAATTATTTTATACACGTTGAGTAGTGAGGAAAATTGGTTACCACAAGCCTGTGGACACTTATTGTTATTGCCAAAAATCTCCATAGGATTTACTTGTCATTTTATAAACCCATGTAATATTTTAAGGTTTCAATAAAAAAAACTTGATTTGCAAAATGGTAATGATTTCCTTATTCCTCCTTTCAATTCCTATCATTTTAAGCCACTTAAATGCCAATGTGTTAGTGAAACTTTATACTAATATACTGCATTAAAATGTCTTGAATCCCTAAACTTTATTTGTAAAACTATTTAATTTTAATTCAAAAGGAAATAAATAAAATGTCCTAGTTCAATTTTAAATAATTGACATTTTATTTATGCTGAATGTTTGGTACTGAGTTAAATTGTCGTATTCAATATATATATGTTACAACTCTGGACATCATAATTGTTAATTTTCTTATTTTTTTCAGTGTGCAATGCTTACAATACTAAATATACAGCAAAAATTAGCAGTTATCAATATTAAAAGATTCAAGCCACTGAACTTGACGTTCACAGAATTATATGACGGAAAATTGTAATTAAATGCGATGTTCACTGGAATGATGTTTGGAAATTTAAGTAAATTTAAATTTGGAACACTTTAATCTTACATAGACGTAGCCCAATACAAAAAATCTCATTACTTATATGCAAATTTTTATATGATAGTTAAAATAATTTGACAGAAGAATCTGCACTATATTATCTAGTCGCAAAATTACTTGATATAGTTTCAAATAGAATTTTATGAAATAACTTACATATGAGCGTGTTTGGATACAACTTCATTATACTCGTAGATAGATTCTGTACTAGCTGAATGTACTGAATAAGGCTATTAAAAAGAAATGCACAATTGCAGAATGAGCTTGAAATAATCAGTAGGTCACATTGATCAAAAAAGCATCTGTAGATTCACATGATGGCATTATTAGGCCCTACTTATTAATTTGTAAATCTGTACTAATCAAGGATTGGGAAGCCAACATTTTCTCAACTACTCATAAGTGTATTTGCTTTTGAATAAAAACAAGCATATATACCACTAATAAGCTGACAAAACATTTCCTACTTGTTAACAGTAAACTGAAATAACAAGAGCAATACACATTTTTGATATATAAATACACATTTTAGTATTTAGGCCTACACTATACATTAACTATTGTTTACATAGAAGCAAATAGTTAAATATTATAATTTCAGCTTAAATCCAAAATAGAAAACACAAAGAGCTCTTCAATTAATCCACTTCTTTATGCTCATTGTCTATGTAAATAAAACCATGTATTAAAACGTTTATAATTTTGTTTATTCGAGCCTCCTTAAAGTGAATCTAGAAATTCTGAGAAATCCAAGGATTTCCTCTTGGTTTTCTTCATAGCACACAAAGCGGGTCAAATCATGCATGCATTATAGAATTAAAATAATAATGATAATAATAATAATAACTCTCATACCCACATTACTAATGTACAGTTTAAACCAACGAGCATGCCGGTTTCAAACTTTATAGGGGCGCAAATCAACGTACTCTTCCTATAGGAGTTTGCCTGAAGCAATAACATTATTAGAAGAAAATGTTTTTATTTCAGAAGAGCAGCCATGTTTCATGTACAGTAAAAGTATGTAAAGCAAATAGAAGAACACAAACTCATTTAAGTTGCATCAGTAGAAAAACTAATAGATACACATAATATGTACTCTAAACAAATAACATGTAAGATTGAAATAATCTAAGCAGAAATGATAACTGTTTCTCGTCTTCAACTCAAGCTCAGTTCCAGTTTTTTGTATTATCTTTAAAAGCAATTAAAAATTTATATTTCAAATCTCTATGAATCCTGTGCTTTTCTTCTTTTACATTTCATTCCTCGTCAAGCTATTGCAAAGTAGGATGATTTACTCTGATAGTAATATTTTGACGTTAACCAGACATAGTTCGGCAATCAAGAAAAAGAGATTTAATGTGTGAGGACAACAAAATGAACGTCAAATGGGACATTTGTTGAGTGCAAACATTTCCCAGCTGCAGGCAGGTAAATGCTTTTTTGATTTTCCATGGAAAAAATGACCTATTTGGCAGTCATATGTGTTAATTCTTGTGTATTTATTTATCATTTTTACAGATTAATTGTAGGTTTAGAGACACCATTGTCATTTAGGCCATTTTTGAACATCTGCTCTACCTTCCCCCTTAATTATGTATAACAAACACACCCAAAGAAAATTAGGAACCCTCCTTCATTCGATATTAAGTAATATTTGAATGAACCCCTGCAACAATGAATTCATTACCTTTGTATTTATCACGTTTTGACATATTTATTGTTTCAGAAATCAATTTTTTTTTTAAATTGTGTTTATGCATAACAGCAGTGCAGAATATAGTGACAAGGAGGTCACATGCTTCTGGTGACGTCAACTGTTTTAGTCGTATCCACATTTGCAAAATATAAATTTAGTTGACGCACAATATTAAATTACATTTGGCATGTTTTGTTTCTTTTCGATGGATTCAGGGAAATTACAGTTTTTAAAGCGTGGATTGCTTATTCTAATCGTGTTTTCTGCTATATGGAATAAAATTGGTTTTCCAGAGTTCAAAATACTTAAGCGAGAAAATCCAATTTGTACAAGTGCTCAGGCATTTGTTTTGTTTTGTTTTTTGTAACATAGGATTTATCAACGAAAGAACAAATGCTGGTTAAGTACGGATTATACTGGAAACATTTTATCATTTTATGGGAATTTTTATGGATAAATTTATTAAATATTTCTTTTTTTTATATTTACTAGGCATAGAAAGAAAAATATATAAAAAAATAATAATAATTACATTAATAGTTGCTGCATTATGATAAATAAATAAATATGACATTGCATTTAGTAAATATATAGTCGACTAAATAATATTATTTTTAACATGATGATGATCTCTGTAGTCATACTGATGTAATTACAATATTAACATTGTAATGCAAAGCAGATGATGTTACTTCAAGATTTATTAATATTGTTAGCTATATCTCAGTCAGCTTTTAATAAATGAAATGCTAACAGAAGGCGTCGCACTTCAGGTAAGAAACTGTGAGGACGACCATGATTAAAATATTTAACTTATCAGAATATATATTTAAAGTAAACAGATGTAGAAACCTTTGCAAAACACCAAATGCTATTTCAAAATGTACTAAATACTCGCTAAAATAAAAAAAGGCGAATTTATTGAAATACTTATCAGGAAGGCCTGGTTTCTAGGATCCTAATTTATTAAATCATAACAATTTCATAGAGAAAACAACATCTGAATATTTTTACATATTAATTATTGAAATGAAAATATATGCCCAACCCGTTACATTGTTATGGTTCAATGTGACCATCTATGCTGCAATTTTATCATCTGATTCGGCTTTTGTTGTGCGTTTTTAAAAGGACATTGAAATGAATCGACCATTGGCAGGATGTGCATATTGGTATGTAATAAAATGTGCTCCCTGATTGTATGCTTTGAATTCATGATTAGCAATCTCATCAAACGACATTATTTAAAACGGGTCAACTGTTGGGAATAGTTATATATATCTACGATGCATTCAAATATGTATCAAAGTATTTAATGAAAAGTCAAATAGTCCATCGGCAGCATCATTTTAGCCTCAATATTGCTTTCTGGAATTTAATTTTGAAATAGTTTCAGTGCATTAATTAAGTGCTACGAGCTTAATGTTTATTTTAATATAAAAATGCAGTGATGGAATGTAAATGAATATTACATGACATTTTGTAGCAATATTAATAAACTGGTCACCGAGCTTTCATTATGTGAATTAAAAAGATAATGCTTGGCCTTTTGCAACTAAATACAACAAAATCGTACGACGTTTTCAATTAAATCATGATTTTCATAATCAATATTAAAATTTTGATCAGTCATGCAGTGGCAGCATTAAATTGTAAAGTAGAAATTACAGACACGAATGATTGTATTATGCTTGGCGGTAAATAGACATATTACGAGTTATAAACATTAGTGGTGAATGTATTGCATACTTTCATAATACAAACATAGTTATATATGTTTTGTGTTAATTTAAATAACTATTACCGACAAAAGTACGTGCAAGGGCATTGCCAAAGAATTGATGTAGAATGAATAACATTACTTTTAACGTTATCAACTGAATAAATTTCCTTGAAAGAAGTACTTCCTTATTCTTATTTAAAGTAGTATGGATATAGGCTTGGGTATTTTTAATCAATACAGAATTCAAATTTAGTAACAATGTTTTCACAATGTATGTAAGCTTAAGAGTTACCTCAAAAAAAAACTATGAATATATGCTTAAACTAAAAGAGCTTTTCTTTGAGCTATTCAACTACACTGTATTACTAATTCTTATCTGGTAATGTACGGCTCCTATAGTGATGCTAGCCCATATAATAGTAAAAAACTATAAATATAGCAAAAAAGCTGAGAACATTTTCGCATAGAGGTTATAATTATTTCAAGGAAAATCTATGTCATGTTATCTTCTCGTCTGATTTAAAAGAAGGGGAAAGTAAATAATGGCTGCATATCTGGTATAAAAAATCTTCATTTTTGAGCAAGCGTTGTAAAATTTGCCATCCGCAAAAAAGTACATTTCTTTAGGATATGCAATGTAATTTCTAAAACAGTGCACCAGGGATTTGCCTCCGGTGAGGTTCAACTTAAGTTCAAAAAAAAGTTCAGCAAAAGATAGAAGCTTTTTTATAGGACTAATAAAACAGCTATATTCCACCACCCTCAGCTTACGTATTCAAAATATGGTCTCCATTATAAGTAAGTATATATGGATAGACTAAGGAAAAACCGCTTCGGGTGCCACATCTCGTTAACCCAGTGGATTCAACAGGAAGAAAAATTGAAATATGCGCATATCATAACTATTTTATTAAATAAGATCTTCCCAATTTCTACTTAAGTGTATGTGGGGGATGATTTGATTGAGCGAGAAATATCGTTGTAGAAAACTTAAGTACATGTGCCAAATCCCATAAACAAACTTCTTACATTTGACTAAGTGGTCGGTTTTGGATAATTAAACACTCGATACAATCGTACATTATAAATAAACGCATAGGCCTACACATACATGGCCACAGAAGTGCATGTATTTTTTGCTTTTTAATATTTATTTTTGTTTTAATGCTGCATACCATAGAAGAGATATTATTGATTGTGAATAAAGGAACCCCACAGCAATATCATTACAAGCAACTTCTGCATTTTTAGCCCTATCATTCAAGTGAAACAAAGTTATATGGTTTATTTTGTTTTGTTTAAAGTTGTGCAGCTGCTAAAG
The DNA here is from genome assembly GCA_034700285.1 of Proteroiulus fuscus. NCBI lineage: Eukaryota > Metazoa > Arthropoda > Diplopoda > Julida > Blaniulidae > Proteroiulus > Proteroiulus fuscus. Next base: position 7,704 of record JAQIXP010001569.1, on the reverse strand, counting down.
GCGTCAATTAATAATCGATTGCACTGTGTTTCATGAAAATGTGAGTATGTGACGCCATCTGCAGAGATGATCATTTACTAAAATAAAGTTTGCAAGGAAGCTAAAATATGGATGATTATCACTGACTTTCTGAGATCATGGCATTAATACTTATAGTGTAACACTCATTTATCTCTAGATGGTGTTTCTTTACTATACTTGAGCATGTCTAAGATCCGGTTGCACCATACTCGGTTAAATGAAGAACTCAGTTTTTATTGTACTTAACCCGTGCTCTGCATTGCACCAATGAAGTTTAATACAAATCTGAGATCAAATCTAAGATTAAGTTGAACTCCCCATTTTGGTGGATTATCTCTTAAATCTTGGTTTAAGCATTGGTGCATACATCAGCAACAATGATGTAAATTGGCCCCCGCCTCCTTTTTGTTTTTTGTTTATGGTTCAATTGTCCTAACCTTTTCATGATGCAACCATCATGTTTGCTATAGGTGATTACAGCCAATAAAAAGTGATTTAACAAAATAAACCTAGTTTGCAAAAACGTGGTTTAAGTTAACCTTTAAACATTGGTGCAACACATAGGTCAATTAACTTGGCGTATTTAGTAATCGAAGATTTTGCAACTGGGGATTTAACCTGGGCTTGGTGCAACCAGCCCTTAAGGAACGTTGCACTTTTTCCGTTAAACTCAAACAAAATGGCGCTTAAAATAAATGTAGCCTTACCTTTGTTCTCCTCAGTAGAGAAAGTACATTCACACAATATGCAAAACGATTTAAATTGTCATATTTTAATAAGGTATAAATTGTATTCCTACCAGAGCAAACATGATCCATCCAGCTTCTTGATTTATTATCATTAAATTTCAGCAGGCTAACTTCTCTCCTCAGGAAAGCATGTTCCAAATTGTCAATTAGCTCCATGATACCTATATAAAATAAATACATTTATCTGTGAAACTTCAGCATTTGTAGTTTTGCTTCACATATAGAAATAACTAGGATATAGCTAAAAACTTCACGTTTTGCTGCATTTATTTAAGCTAGCAAGAATTGTGTCCATCAGCATTATCACCCTGGATAAGTTTTAATAGAGTTTGAAGTATAGAGCACAAGGCTTCCTTGAACAGATGGCGTTTTCAAAAGAATAAAATTTGAATCTAATACATATTCTATAGAAAAAAAAGCAAAATCCAATTTTTTTTGCGGTTTGGTGATTCTAATAACTCAATTCCAAACCAAACATTGGACAGCGATTGAAAATTCAATCCTTTATATACCCTTTTATTGGAAGCAGCAATGTGATGAGGTGTTTTAGATGAAAATTAGAGATTACGTATTGGCCCATATGACACCTAACATCTGATATTCCTGACAAATTCTGGAAACTTTTATTACACATAAATATACTTGTAACTAGCTTGAGCTTGAAAACATTTCCAACAACAGATCATGCAAAAGAGATAGAATACGGAAAGCAATACATAAGGAACACCTCATGCATTTTTGAAGTTTGGTAGGCCTTAGAAAATAGTAAATTTTACAAAAATCACCTTTAAGAAAATTGTATACGTTAACAGCACACATGCTATAATTGGATGTAATGCTAACAAGCAAAACAATAATAATATAAATGCTTTGAATACATTTTCATAAAAACTATGGAATATCTTTATCACATTAGTCTAAATTTAAAGGTTGAAACGAATTGCCCATTCTGGCAACTTGCAATGAGGAGTCGAGGAGTTATGATGTACAGACAGTTGTTTTAAAATTCAAACGAGCAAGACATGAAATCTTGTGCTTCGTAAAACTATGGGAAAATGGCATACAATATTTCCAAGATATTGGCATTCTATTAAAAAACGAGATTGATCAAAACAAAAGCTCAAATAGAGTAGGCCTAGTGATTGTAATATTGTGCATGTGATTGATTAGGCCTCAGGTTTTCTGATGCATGCAATGCATATCAGATATCATGATATAGTGTCCCACTTAATATTAAAAGCAATCCATGCCCTCCAAAGGCTAGTATTTCAGCACATTTCATTACAATCAATAAAGGCAACAAATCCTGTTATAGTTTACTTTGAATTTTTTATGTGCTAGTACCTCAAAATTGAGCAGCATCCTTTTCAAATTAAATTAATCGAAAATTTAAAAAAAGAACTTATCGAGCTACTTTATTTTTAAGTTTTAAATACTTTACACATATTCTAGATGTTATGACGCCTACAAACATGTGTTACAATATTTTGCTATTGAAACCTTAGAAAGAGATATATATATGTATGCCTGCACTTCAACATTCTCCACTATAACAATGCCAAAATGCCTTCGCCTGATATAATCATAAAACTTTTATTATAACAGAATGTGATTATTCTGGGTTGCCCTTACAGAAATGTGACATATTATTTATATGTATTTCAAATGTAAGTATCACACTAGTTACATGTTGTTCAAATTAACACTCTGCTACCACTATGACAACATGGAAATGCTGTATTTTTACATGTTTTCTGATAACATGACACCTACAAGTTAGGCAATATACATGTTCCCAATATATAATTTACATTGAAATGGTGTCTTATTCAAATTGACATATTTTCACTATGGCACTTACATGTCCCAATGCATTATTATCATGTACAATAGATGGACAACCATGTTCTTACCATGGTTAAAAACATGTAATAAACATGATATTTTATGTCAAGGGATAGCTTTTCTTCCTTTTCAATGCATTTGACATGCAATACATATAAGTGCATTTGATGCTGCATGATTTAGCACCATAAATTCCAGAAATACTTACTTGTTAATTGTTACAAATGCATGAAATGTTTGTTTAAAATTAGGCATTCTTTAGTAATACTTATAGCAATATTTGAACCATGGCAATATTTTCAATTAGAAGTAAAATTTTAAAAAATTTTAGTATCAAAATGTGTTTTCTGTGTAATTTAATCTTGTTAATTGGGAGATAGCTCGGAAGAACCTGGAATTATGTTACATGCATTTTTTTTTCACACTGTTAATATGAGTTTTGTAAAATTCTGGCTTTTTGGCTCGTAATAGTCGGATTAAATAAATCTCCCTAAATTGTTTACAGTTGCATTCCAATGAGAGATAGCGACGATATATTACATTATATTGCTAATTTTTGAGAAATAAAAGATCATCAGATGTAATTGCTCATCCTAAATCATGTTTTTAGAATAGACGGCTTGCCATGACAATGGTTAGTCGATATAAACGAGTGTCGGCAAAAGACAAAGAACAGAAAGTCTCAAAAGCATTAAAGACATTTGGCTGAAAAAGCCCTTTGTCTTATTCTTAAATGTATCCTCGTATGTGCGTTCAGAATTGCAGAAATGATTTATAATCCTTTATTATTGTAGAAATAACAATAGTAAGCTAGGCTAACCTTGGAGGATATTTCCCATTCAAAAATGTATTGATAACAAATGACAATGAGAAAGTTGTGCAATATGTTTTGACAGACACAAAACGCATATATATACATGTATATATATTTAAAATGTTAACGTAATACAATTTTCTTTTCTACAGATGTTGGTCATTTTGATGACTGCACATATATATAGGGGTGTATATGCAATGCATTTGAGCGAAATGATTTTCAACTGCAGGAAAATAAATGAAATAAAGGCTAGGAAAACTGCATGTCACCAAATACCAATATTTGACGGACATGACATAATGACTTTTATGGAGAAATAATGCTTATATAAAAAGCAATAAACGAATACAGAATATGAAATTCTAAAACCACATAAGGGAATGCTTTTCAGAGGTGTAATTCCCAATAGTCATACGAATGCAATACAAACAGGCTGTACCAAATGAAAAATAAAATTCTTTCATAGAAAACCGATTTTAAGGATTTGTTTGAGACGTTCAAGGGCTAAATCCACATGCTTGTCTGCCAAATACTAAAAAATATTTCTAATATATTTCACGCCCTTAATATGTTTCTGAGTTGTCATATTGGTTACGACAAATTGAAAAAAAAATCTGGATTTTGATCAATTTTAAAATGTTGATATTAAAATCATCAATCTTCAATATTATCAATGGCTTAGTGCGCAAGTAGCGAATGAGTCATATTATCCCAATGGCTCATTCGCTACTTCATGCGCTAAATGTTTTTCAAATATAAATATAAAATCAACCAGAAAAGAATTATGCATAACTCCACTGAAATTGTGAAATTAAAGTAGGCCTATATAAGCTTAACATAATATTAAATAATACCATTATTACTAGGATATTGGAAATGGTGGTTTAACCATCCATGGTTAATCTGATGTTTTAAGGCCAGTTGCAACAACAACAGTTAAGTCTTAACCCTGGGTTATTATGATCATGTGACTGATTTGGGTCAAGGAAAATTCAGGAATGAAAAGAAAACTTAAGATTAACATTGGGTTTAAGTTAACTCTTGCTGGTGCAACTGGCCCTTAGAGTTTGGTATGTACCAGTAAAAGACCAAAATAATTAGTCACCTAAAGTACAATTTTTGTCATATAAAGAACAATGTCCGCAGTGTAAAGTAGAAATATTTGCCATTTTTAAATAAAATTTCAGTTATATCTATAAAGTACTTTACAGAAAATATCCAACAAATATTATCAAGCAACTTTCAATTATATTTTTCGAAGTAAAATTTTGATATTTCATTTGTAAACTAAAGAGTATATGCTACGTAGGCCTATAGGCCTACTATTCATTCGAATTTTAAGTAGTACATAGCTTTTAAATTTACATTCTTTAGTCAGAATTTTCCAGGCAAATATTGAGATAGTTTATTCAGAATTATAATGCTATATCCAAAAATAAATTGCATTCCAAAGATGCCTTCAGTGTTGAGAACTCCGAAATATTTCAAAAATAAATATTTATGAAATCAAATATATTTGAAAGCCAAGTAAATTGAAAAAAATTTACATTCTGAATGAATAATGCAATTTTCTGTTGCCCTGCGAGGAAATGCGTGTGTAGTAGCACTGTTTCCCCTTATGACAAATGGCAAAACAAAACTATACCAATGATATTTTGGATTTTTAAAACTTTATATTGATGATATATTTATTATTGTTAATGTTAAATCCCCAACACAGTTTTCTTTATTATAATTGTACGTAAAAACTTTCAAGCAATCAAACGAAAACTGTAATTATAGAAGAAATTATAAATGCATAGAATTTACATTTCATTTCTAAAAATACTCTGAAATTTCTTTAATTAAAACGGGAGTCTACCCTAAAAACATTGTTAATTTTTACACGTTTTCAATTTTAACATTAAATATATAAAGCACAAAATTGATTTGCATAAATTTAATTTTCTATCGTTAAGCATTAGGGAATACATGACTATATTTCTCAATTGAAATATGAGCGAGAAAAATAGTTTAATTCAAAATGAAAGAAAAAAGCAATGTTAAAATATTCATAACATTAGAGAACACTTATTTCTCTGGCATATTTCCATTTTTATTGAATTTTAAGTTATAATGGCTACAACAAGCAAGTTAACAAATGCTAACTTAATCAACTTTTCCATAAATTTGCTTCCTTTAAACTTTAAATCGGGAATGTGTGTTGAAATTTGTTCCAGAAGAATGCATCGCAAATTCTAAGCACGAATTCCACGTGGAAATCAAATATTTGATTTTTCTTACTTGGGATGACACTTTCGAGTGTGTTATGTAAGCCTAAAAATAGGCAACACTCGTGCAAAAGTGAAAAAAAAGAGTAAGAATGGTTGGAAATTCAAGCTGTCTGAGATATTTTGATGAACAGTATAATGTAATAAAGAGATAGCGACACAAAACAACGTCAATATTTTCATAACATGGAAGATCATTACTTTCCTCAATCTAAACAATAAATGTATTAAATAGTCTGATAATATCAGAGCTATAGCTGAGAAAAAGATCTATATCAATTGGTACCTGATTGAACAGTTAAGGCCAATTTTTGCTGACCAAGACTGAGACAACTAATAAAATTAAAGGAACTGCTCACATCATAATATAAATTTTATTGTCAAATCTTTTGACAAAATAATGATGTTTTGCATCGGAATTTTTAATAATATAGACTTATTTTTGATGTTATGATACTTTAAAAATTGGTGATTTTAACAGACTGCTATACCCGAATCTCGTATCTAATGCACTGATCTACCTGATTCATGACGTCATGCACCATACCTTTGAAAACGCCTCTAGGAAAAGCATCACAGCGCTTACGTGTAAGGCTGCATTTATGTAAGCAGCTGAGAGCTGGAAAGCTACAGCTCAAAGCTGATAGCGTTGTTTTTACCATACAAATTGAATAGCAAAAAGAACACTTATCAGCTTTGAGCTGCAGCTTTCCAGCTCTCAGCTGCTTACATAAATGCACCCTTAGAGGATAAAGGTTCCACAAATGCTCATATTTTGAATTGAGACTCCAGGCTATTAATTTTCAAATCATAAACATGATTCGTTAAGGTAATCATTTCCTTTGGGGTGATTGTTTGTGGGAAAAATGATAAGAGGATACATTTTTTACAGGTGCATTATTACGTATCCAATATGGTGCATGACGTCATGGTCAAACATGTCAAGTTACAAGCTTTTGCCTTCCTTTATGTAGACAAGACAAAGGTAATAATGTATTTCTTTGTACTATAATTAAATAATTGCATCGATATTACCAATAATCTCCCTGTAAGAAAAAAATTTTGCCTGACGTTTTCAACAAAAAAAGGTTTGTTTTGGGTGAACATCTTTTAAATACTGGTATAATTTAACTATTGTCATATCATGATCCCTAAACGAGAGAATAGGAAAATACAAAGTTAGTTTATTCCTGGACCATGCTCTTTTGCAGAACTCTTATAGTTTAGCAGCTATCCCAATTCCTAAGTGATCTTGAGATATAGTTTGAAAAAAAATCGAAATTATGGGGGAAGGAAACCTTAAAAATGGACCATATTGCTAAATATGCATAAATACACATGGCGTGTTCCATTTTGGATATTTAAAAAATTTCAAAATATAATATTAAACTTATAAATTTTTATAATTATTGCATTTTACATCTTTAAAAATAGATTCCTGTATCGTATATTATATATACGAGCAAATTCTGCCGCTTCAAAAGGGAGCAATTTTTCCCATTGAAGGCCTGGTACAATGAAAAATACTGATTTTTTATAAATGGAATCATCCAATATGGCATTACTGTATATGCAGCTTGGATAAACGATAGCAAATTTGTAAGCAAGAAAGTTTAAAATAAAAAAATTGAAATCGTTAATAAGAGAAATTCAGTTGTTGTTATGTGATGCAAAATAATCAAAAATAAAAGGGACAATAAAGATATAGTGATGGCATCCATTTTTATCGCCAAAGGCTTTACCAAGCGAACACTACTTAGAAATCATGCAAAATTTTCGTCACATTAAAATTTAAATTAACAATGCAGAAACTGGAAAGGTTTAAAAGTATTCTTATTCTTAAGAATACCTTTGGTCATTTTTTTCTTCTATGCAGTATTACATAAAAGGAAACTTATGCCAAAATTCGATAAATTAAGCTTGTGACCCTTACAGAAAATATCATGGTTATTACATGTTTTCAAACATGGTAAGAACATGTTTTGTACATGAAAATAATGCA
>JAQIXP010001568.1:0-17906 GCA_034700285.1 Proteroiulus fuscus | reverse complement strand
GGCCAGTATCCAACCATAAGCTAAATGTACTGAATCCCGAGTAATTGTGGTTAACAATTTCATTTCATCCGGCAGTTTATCTCGAATTTCTGCTAAAATTACAGCTAACTTTTCTGGTGGTATCAAATAAGGACTTAGTTTTTTAAACTTCGTTCATGAATTGCATCTCTAAAGGATGCCCATTCCTTCCAAAGACTATCATAAGATAATTCTATGACATGGATGGCATGCGTTAAAAATATTCCTGAGCCCATTTTTCTTTGTTCATTTCCTAAAAATTTAGTGATAGACTAACCGATTTATGGTGTCTGTTTTCAATGACATTATTAATCGTTCTGTTGATGTATGATGCTTGCATTTTTACCAAATGTGTAATCTTTTCTAACAAACCTTCTACCTTACTAATATGATGATTTATTGTTATTACATCTGCTGAATCTGCTACTCCAAACAAAAATTTTAACCCCACTCCTACCCCATCAATCAGACCTCTTTTTGGACGTTTAAATCCATGAACCCAATGATAAGTAGAAATTTCCCTTTCTAATAGATTCAACGAATTCCATACTGCTCCACTCTCTATTCTGAGAGACTTTGTCATACAAAGATCTGTGAATGTTAAATCTGAACAAAAATCTGTTTTGTTGACCCTACTAATTCCAGCATTTAAATTTTTAAGCGCAACTCTTATTTTGTCAATTTCCTTTTGGAATTGATTAGTGGGTATATCCAATACCACTGTCCACTTTGTGGTGGACAACAAAAAGTTACCCTGATCCAAGAATGAGACACCTCCTCTTATGATGTTTTTCTGACCTGACCCACTGTCTTGTTGATTCATCTCGTTGATCGTCACCAACCAGATGATGAAGGGGATCCACTATAATTAGAGTTGGTACATGTATCCATACACTTTAAAATATTGCTATTCTCATTACATCCTAATATTACAAGGACTGGTTATTATAAGTTTCCTAATAACAATAATTGTAAGCTGCACATGTCTGCGCATAACTTTTAAGTTGACCAATTTCCATTGGGGTTAGACTACATTTGCTTAATTTGCGTAGAATGGCTAACACTGGTCCTTGTCCTGTTAGTCTCCTAGTGATTCTACCTAATGTGTTGTGTCTAAGGTGATCAACAAATTCTTTAATAGTCTCAACCTCTCCTGGTGTAAGAGTAAACTGTGTTAAATTTTGGATTAATGATAAGCCAACTTTTCCATTTTGATACCCTTCCTCCATGGTTTCCATGGTGATGGTGACAATTGGTTCCTCCTGCTTGGCACTTTCATTGAATTCTAGTTCGTGACTGTTTTCAATTACTGGTGTTCTTCTTTTAACCACGTTAGAGCTTGGCAATGGCCATTCTAACTCGTACTGTCTGATTCGTTCCCTTTCAGTAGCTTCTTTTTCTAACCAATTTTCCATTAATCATATTGACTTCTCAGCATTGCACTGTTCTCTATGAACTTCAGGTGTTGCCGGTACTATCTGGTCAATAGATCCTACAACTCTATTCCTTAGATTATATCTATGGATAGGTTTTGCAATTAGCACAGGTTTCTTAGTTTTGGGTTTTTCATTAACTTTGATCCCTGGCATCTCAAGCTCTACTGCCTCTTTTGTTGTTGGGCGATTGGCCTCAATTCCTGCTTGATTCTGCTCTTGCCGATTAATTGGCAGATCTACCTTAGTATTATTTTCCTGTGCCGTGGAAGCTAAAGGTGGAGCATTATCTCTGAGTTTCCCCCGCTAGAGCCTTCCAGCATAAACCCTTTTTGGTTTTTCTCTACCTCTTTTTATTTCATAGTTTACTGGTCCGGTTCTTTGAATAATGGTGTAGGGCCCCTCCCAACGAGTAGCTAATTTCTTACCCACTCCTGGTTTGTTTTGGCCTACTTTTAAGTAAACTAGGTCACCTTCCTCAAACATTGGTTGTTCCGTTCCCTTGTCAAATTGTTTTTTAGCATGCTCAAACTGTTTTTCTAATTGTTTGACTGCCTCTTCATTTGCTAACCTCATTCTTAGTCGGACCTCCTCATGGTATTGGTCATCAAGATTCGTTGGTATTCTCCTTGGAATCATGATGTCCTCCATAGGCATTTGATAATCTTGTCTGAACATTAAAAAATATGGTGCCTCTTTTGTTCCTGAATGTAAATTGGAATTGTAAGCAATCACTACGTATGGAATCCACTGGTCCCAATCTCTTTGACTGTTCTCAACATAATATGACAGGGAATTAGCTAAAGTTTGATTAAATCTTTCTGTAACACCATTAGCTTGTGGATGGTATGCTGTGGTCTGTACCTGCCTTATCACACATTTCAACCTTGTCCAAAAAAATGTAATTTTAAAAAATGCTGAAGCTTGTCATCCTCAGAAGAGAAAGTCAAATCACAGATGGCACACCTCATTGTTCGAAGTTGAAGTTCTTTTCCTCCAACTTATTTAAAATTTCCAATAATGCGTGGATTAGTTTCAGATACAATCTCGTAATCAGGAAAGCATCACAGTTGTTTTCATTGTCTGTCTAATACTTGTTGATATATAAAAACCAATCATTGTCCTAAATGTTACTCTTGATGGTTAGATTCCACTTCTTTGTCTTCTGCAATCTAAACTCAATAAATGAAGTGCAAATAATAAAAAAGCCCAAAAAGTGAAAAATAAGCCGAACCCAAAAAATGAAAAATAAACTAAGTACAAAAAAGTATTAAACTAAGTCAAAATAATGAAAAAAAATAAACTTAATTCCAAAAAATTAATAAAGTCCAAAAAATTAAGTAAGTCCAAAAAAAATTAACTAAGTCCCAAAAAACTAACTAAGTGTAAAAAGTGAAAATTTAACTAATTAAAAATAATGAAAAATATAGTATTTCTAAAAATTATGGTAAATGGTTTGAGAAAGAAAGTCAACTAAGTCCACAAAATAATCTTAACAGTTCTATAAAAAGGCTTAAATTATTATAAAAAAAAGCTGGCATACCCATAATTTATCTAATCTGATCCTCACTATTAAAGCACTGACAAGTAAATGATAAAATTTGCAGGAAAACTTACATATTTTATGTCACAAGTTAGCCTTCAAACAGGTATGCACTTTTCACTTATAGTTAGCCTTCAAACAGGTATGCACTTATTCACTTATTGTTAGCTTTCAAATAGGTATGCACTTTTTACTTATAGTTAGCCTTCAAACAGGTATGCCCTTTTTCACTTATAGTTAGCCTTCAAACAGGTATGTACTTTTTCACTAATATTCAATATGTTACAAGGGATATATATATATATATATATATATATTATTTTTTAATAAAAGCAATATACTAGCTCATTTATAGTCAAGGAAAAAGCACTTAAAATATATGGAAACAAACTTAAATTTCATTTCAATACAATATCCTTGGACTCAACAACACTGGTGTGTTTTAAATTCAAGGAAAAACAATTACAATATAATAGTGTATTTATATTCAAGAAAAAACAACAACTTGTATATAAAATTTTAATGAATAGAGTGGTTAAATTCAAGGTAAAAATATACCCCCAAACGAAATCCTTTAGTATATATAGTTTAAATTCAAGGAAAAATGTATGTGCTGACAAAATCCTTGCAAATAAAACCTTATCATGTTTTAAATTCAAAGAATAAACCTTGTACTTAAAAATTTATAATCAAAGTAAAATATACGTGATCAAAAACAAATTTCATCATAATAAAATAGCGTTGGACAAAACAATGCTCATTTATATTGGACGGCCCACTTTTAGGCCCACATTTGCGGTAGTGGCATAAAAACGACTTGTTCTATACTAATGACAATTATGTTCATTCACTGGTAAGTAACCTTGTAAATTTGCAAAAAAATCCATTAAGTACCATACTGCTTTTCCAATGGATGGAGTACTGTTTTTGTAGATTACAGTACAAGAAGTAGCAAATGAAGTACATGTGGCTGAGAACAATCAGGTAGGGTTTTAAAACTGAATTAATTGTGGTGTTTACAAATCACCTTGGCTTATGGCCTACCTTTACTGTTTTAGCGCAATGGGCAACAATTAGCACCTGAAAATCGAGCTATAGAAAATAATAAGGTAAAATCCAAAAATTAAATGTATAACTGCACATATTACAATTTATTAGAGTGTGCTGTTTATGACAATTGTTAAAGCTGCACTGCCCTGAAAAATGTCTTTCTTCATAATAGGAAAAATGTTTCAATATAGCATCAGTACTAACTTTGCTTATAAATATAATTATAGTCTACTTCAAGTGCTACCAGAGTACGGAAGTCTCCAATTGCTGTCCGTGGACATGGTCATCCTCGAGATTCTCGTGGACGTAGTGGTACCCCATCAAGACTTTGCACCAGGCATCTATCCTTAAGGTTGTTGATGACAATTGTGGATCTACCCAAGGACTCCCAGGCATGAGTACAGCAGAAAAAGATGCTGCAAATGCAGAACGTACGGCCTCTGCAAATATATGTTTACCAGCTACATCAAGTTCCAGTAATGCAATTATTTATTATGCATTCAACTCATGCTGCAATTAAAATGAATAGGTTTCTTAAAATTTGGATTTCTGTGTAGAATCTATTCGTGTAGAATCTATTCGTGTAGAATCTATTCGTGTAGAATCTATTCGTGTAGAATCTACTTGTAGACCACCAGAGATAGTTATGGCAAAGCATGCAAGACCAGATAGCACCACTGTTCTTCTCTCAAAGAAAGCTAAATTAGACGAGGAGATAAGATTACGAGACATATCGTTATCTGAAGAAAAGGCACGTGCTGCAAAGCAACTTGACAATTCAAGATTACAGTTAGAGAAGGAAAGATTAATGCGAGAAGAAGCACATCAGGATCAACGTGACAAATTTGAGCAAGAAAGAAAGGCAGAGTGATAAGCTGGAAGACTACTGACTAAAAATTGAAGAAGAGCAAATGCGTGAGATGCGAATGCATGTTTAATAAAATGCCAACCAGGAACTATTGCTAAAGTTTACACAAAACCAGCAGGAAATTTTATTACAGTTAACGAAACTAATGAAAAAAGAATGAGTATTAAAAACAATGCAATGAACTTTATTGACGATCTTTGAACAACAAATGGAATTAAAAATATCTTTGACAAATAAGCTAATACATTAATTTGCAAGGTACATCTACAGTGAAATTGGACAACAAGCAAAAAATGTAGAAGTCTGATTACCATAGAAACAGCTGTGGCAGTTTGCTAGGATTGTAGCAGCAAGGTAGGTTTTAGCAACAGGTTGAAGAAGCAATTATTTTGCTTGACATAGTCGGTAAATGGAAATCAATTTACAACTTTTCCAAACCCATATTCCACATGCTGTCTTAGTCTCCCAAGTCTGCCATTGAAAATTTCTTGAGCATCGCTGACTACCCCTTTAAATAGAAATGCAATGAATTTGCTGTGCATGTACCCTTTATCACCAAATAAATGGTAAAAAGCTGCCATCTTCCATAACCCAGTTGGCAGCCATTTCTTGGAGAATGTGACTTTCTTTTAGCATTAAGGCATCATGACGACATCCATTAAATGGTCCGTCTAATCGCCTTATTAAGCCATCTGGAAAGGTAACCGCCTGGAATTTGATGACATGCTTCTGTTTATGCCCGCTGTATTGTTCCTGTTGACTGTGTACAGGTCTGCAAATTGCCCTGGCCGTTCCATCGATGAATGCAACAATGTTTGGTAGTGGTGAACCAGCCATTGAGCAACACTTAAAAAATAAAATAGATAATAGTATGCAATGCATAATAATAAGATACAATCAATAAATTGCAAGCTCACTTCTGAATATTTTAGCAAATTATTTTTAGTATGCCATCTTTGAGTCAAACTGGAGACAGTAAACTTAAACTTTTCACAAAGGAATTCCGCCATCCATAGAAATATTCTGGATAATGCTGTCCAGTCTCATTGGAATGCATCAACATGGTAAGACAATTTTGCCTGGGTTGACAATCGGGCTAGAAAAATGCATAGGCCTTCTAGACCTAAACAAAATAAATAAAATATTTACCTTACACAAGGCTTAAATAATATTAAAATTGATGATGCACACCTGTGAATGCATGCCCTGGTTCTGCAGTTCTACAAATAACAGGCAGTTTTAGTGCAGCAGTTAGTTGATAGAGTTCAGCTTTAGAAAAACGAAATAATTCCTTGTATTTGGTGCTGAGAAAGTATCCATTGAGAATGCCACTCTAATATGCCATGTTCTCCATTTGAGTATGTCCATATGTGTAACATAAACTTCAAGTGTGATGACATCACTCAAGTATAGCTTCAGAAGATCTTTTGCTTTAAAATATGCATTACATTCAATTATTACAAAAATCAATAATCAAAATACAATATGAAATTGTAATTTAATTGAAATTACCTCGTATGGTTTCCATTGCAAATCTAGCTGCTTCAGTGTGACCAATTAACTTTGTATAACGTATATCCCTAATAACATAGCAGACGACAACACTAAAGTAATGACACTCTTGTTAGTGGTGTTGTATTCGGAACTTATATTTCTTTATTTTTTTGCAATCTCTAGATGTATTTTCGACTTTAATTCCCACTATTATTTAAAAAATAATAACTTTTTTCTCTTTTTTTTATTCTTACTAAATTGCAAACTCTCTAATATATGAAGAAATGAATAAATTTATTAATATTAATTTACATGATAAAAGTATTAATATATGATATTAATATTAATATAATTTGACTAGAATTTTATTAATTCACAAACATTTGTAATACTTGTTTACCGTTTGGTGTTTGAATTTGGTTTTGGCTTCTGCTTCGTCTCAGTTGTTTTTGCTGAAACATTGTTTTGTGTTTTCTGGATCCTCTGGATATTGTGTTGTTTACAAACATGGATTATACTCTTTCCTCCTCCATTTGTGTTTACACCGGTGAGTTATCTTTCCAGTTCTCTTTTCCATTATTTAACCCCCATATATTTTAAATAGTGGAATTTATTTCTTAGATCATTTCTTTCAACTATTTTATTGAGCTTCATAAATGCTTGAGAAAATGCATTTGACAATGCATTTCATATATAACACCTGTTAGCACTCTGAAATTCTATGATGATATATTTTGAATTATAAAAGTGTGCTTCTTTATCATTTTAATGTATTATGCAAAATGTATAGGATTTATTTTGACGATTTTTTATCACTTACAGCCAGTGAATATTAAACACAGTCTTGTAATACTGTATTTAACTTAACATTTTATAAATGGATTTATAATATTTCAAACTAGATATTTCTGTCATATGTGTCAAGAAGGGGGAGCAAGAGATAGGAAGAAATCACCTTACCTCTAGTTGTCCTCTTCCAAAACCTGGATATACTAGGGAAACTTCCAATTGAACCTGTCCTCCAATTGAACTTTTAAGTCAAAAGAAAAATCCATCGGTTCCAGGGCTTCAGCATCCACAAAGTCTGGTGCGAACTCGAGTTCCTCAAATTCCAAAGGGGGTGATGGGTTGCCAGCAGCGTCCAAGTAGGGATCGAAGTCCCTGAGATCATCTGGATCCAAATAATCCCCAGAGGAACTAGACCAAGAAGCTGGGGAATTCAGTGAATTATATTCCATGAAGGCCAGGGAGAACTTGGAGTCCAGGCCAGAATCAGCACAGGAGAAAATTTAGTTCAAACTCTGAGTCCACTGAATCAGAGCCACTGTTGCCCGCTTCAACATCAATGGCAGGAAGCGGAAGATCAACCGGTGGCATGTTAGTTCAAAGAAAAGCCCAAAACAATTCCACAGTAGCATTGCAAAAGTAAAAACATCACGTGGGGCACCGATGGGCCCAATACATTATGGAAGGGCCATAAAGTAATATAAAAATTGATTTGGGAATCAGTAAATCGTGAGAAATGTTGATTAGGCAAACATTTTTTCTTCAAGAAAAACAAGCATAGGAGAAGTTAGAGAAAGTTATGAGAACATGGCAAAATAATCAAAGAAGGAAAACAATACAAAAAGAATGATGGTGCCAACAAATCAATGTCACGTGCATCAACGACAATCTTTATCGATAAAAGATGGAGAAAAATCAATACTGGCAAAAGGAAAACCTAAATGGCCACCAACCCTTTTTGCTCCATGGAAAATCTATAGGAAAAACTTTGCTAAGCAGAAAAACTAACTTAGCTTGGGAAACAACACCAAATTTAATGAAATGGAAGCCAAAAACAAACAAACCTGCAGTTTTATCACCATAAATTTAATTTCGAGAGTAAACAATATCGCAAAACGGAGTAGGTGCCCACACACTTTCCACGTAAAGTCTCGTGACACCTTGGGAAACGAATAAAATAAGAAGCAAAACCCAGCAAGAATCAGAATGAGCCTGGACCCCTCTCTGAGATCAACCTATAATAACAAAATTTAGCCTAGACTCAGCTCAAGGAAGACCAACCAGCAGATTGGACCAATGACCAGCCCAATACAACCCATAAAGGAAGACCATGAACCTCAGCCAATGGGTAAGAGAATGGGGTTTTCTTAGGAAGCATTTTAACAAGAGTAAGGAATAAACCGAGTGGCATAGGAGTTGTAAACTGTGTATAATTCAATCAAATTTGTGCATGGAAATGCAGATTGGGTTATGTAGTGATTTACTGGGATTGGTACAGACAAGAACCCAGGGGGGATTTAGCCCTACCAATATGCAATGGCCATTTGTACCAGAGATTGCAAAGGGGGTCAGATTCACCCAATTGACCTGAAAGGGGTCTGGATACTGACATTTCCCTTGACAAATGGATTTCCCTTTTGAATGGCGGGGTTAAATCAGTGCCGGTACTTATAAACATGAAATCACAAGAAATAAAAACCAGAAATTACCTCCAAAATAAATTACTTTTTAAATTATTTGAGGTAAAATAATGGAAAAGATCCCTTTTTTCACTTATGTATTTTGCTTGTTGGGATATAGTTTCTTTTTTCTTTCCAATTTTTAGACCATATTCAGAAGATTTTGATAGTGTGATCATAACATGAAACTTTAATCTCTTTTTAATTTGGTGTATTGATGACCCCACCACAATGCTGTTCATCAAACATACCAACATACACATTTCTACAGTTGCTTTGTGAGCATCTTCTTCAACTGGCTTTTGTAATAGTGCATGGGATTGCCGACCCAGTGGTGTGCACTGCACATTTCAATAATTTCATGATCACCATAACTAATGCAACTAATTCACATTAGGTTTCTAAAAATGATTCTATAATAGTAATTAACTTGATAGAATGGTCAATTAATACACCACCATGGCCATCAGCCCCATCTCTACAATAGATAGTTAAATTACTGGTAAAAAAATCATGACAAATATTATTTGTCAGTCAGGATTCAGAACCTAGAATTATATCCGACCCATGTGATTCTACAGCTTTCCTAAATTCTAATATTTTGTTTTTAATACTTTGGCAGTTAACAACCATGAATTCTTTCCCTTAATGGTAGCCTATTCCTTTCACTTTTTAAAGGATTAATAGGCAAATTACTCCCTCCTAGTTTCCCTAGCAAAGTCTATCGCCAACCCCACCCAAGACAGATCCCAAGACTGCATTTCCTTCCAAGGTAAGGTGAAGCCCATCATGCAAGTAAAACTTCTCGGGGGGGGGGGGAGACGCTGCCAGCACTCAAACCAAACGGACGTCTTTTCACTTAGCTCTTCGAAATATTACAAATTTGAGTTTTTTCAGTGTATTTACCATCTTAAAAGTAATAGTAATTTACGAGGTAACTTGAAACCAAACAATATACTGACCTGCTGTTGAACTTTTAGTGAAATCTAGTGCGTAATTGTCATTTTAAACATCAATACTCATTTCAACCATGCTTGACCTACAAACATGGAGATCCCGTATTGGAGTTTTTGCTAGAGGCTTACCAAGGAAAACTCATTCATCACAATTCAAAATGGAGATATGGTTGGCTTTTAGAATTCCTTCCTTAATATTTTCTTTGAGTTTAATCACTATTTTGCTGATTATTGGCAATGTCGAAAAGAACCCAGGCCCAGGGAATGGAAAAAATGTGAACAACCTTGAAAGTGACAAAACAACACATTTTATTGGAAATGAAGACATGCTACTCACAAAACAATCATTCAAGGAAATTTTTTGCAAATTACTTAAAAGTGAGATGCCATCAATTATACTCCCTTTAAAAAGCAATTTGGATTCAATAGTATGAGGTTTAAAAGAGATGTCTGAAGACCTAAATCAACTTAAAGCAGAAAATGCACTGCTTAAATCATCAAATTCAGACTTAAAAAATGACCTTCAAAAAATAAAAGCTAAAATAATAGATCTAGAAGACCACTCTCGTAGAGATAATCTGATCTTTCACGGAATAAAGATTCATAAAAACGAAAACATCAGTGAGAGATTCAACAATTTCTTAAAGAAAATTTAGACTTGACAATTCAGATTTTGGAAAGAACTCACTTCCTACCTAAAGGTTTAAGACAATTCAGACCAATAATCTCCCAAATCTCCTAGCACAATATAAAAACAACAATCCTAAAATACCAACATCTTCTGAAAAGAAAACCATATTGGATTGAAGAGGACTATTCAACAGAGACAAGGCAAATTCGACAAAAACTTACCTACCACATGATAGAAGCCAGCAAAAATGGTCATTTTGCTCATATATATTATAACAAATTAAAGATAAATGACTATCTACTCTGATTCTGATTTTTAAGATATCCCTATGGATCAAAGAAGGAAACGAAACCATCCCAAACCTCAATCAACCTTAGAAGAAGAAAATGTCTCTGCTCAAAACACACAAGTGTCTGCATTGACCGATCATAATGAAGAGTTAACAGAACCTGTGGAAATCACACAGCCTAATACTAAAAATAATTCTCAAATAAATCATCATCACCCTCAAGTGCAAAGTGATACAATAACTAAATATTTTGGAAATTCAAACACTACATCAGACCGAATGCTGCGATCAAACTCTTGTTTCGTCCAATAAACCGACAGGTGCATCTGGTCTGAAGAAAACTCAAGGAAAGTCAAGTACTGCATAATTTAGGACAAACTCACCGAATGTTTCAAAGAAACCATGAATTAACAATTGTGTAAAAATAAACCTCACTAGTAAGGAAGTTTCACATCTACAACTTAGAACAAACTATAACAAAGTTGCTATTTGGAACTGTGAAGGAATTCATAAAAACTTTACTGAAATTTTGAATTTATCAATAAAATATAACTATTTTTCTATGTGAAACATGGTCTGAAAGTCTAATTCCAGAGAATGCTATTTCAAACTTTAAATTAATCCAGCAAATAGCCACTAGAGACCACAATAAAGGAAGGACAAAAGCAGGCTGGGTCTTTCTCATTAATCAAAACTGGCCATACAAAATAATTTCACAGGATAATCTGATGTTATTAGTAAGAATTTTTAACATAGCTCCTGGAATTGGATCAGACAAGAAACATTTACTGGCCTTGTTGACTTACTTGCCACCACACTCAAAACTATGATAACCTGTTACATAAATACTGTGCTCTATTGTTTGACTCAATTAACCCAGATGTTTTTTTTAATTATTGGTGGTGATATGAATTTACATTTGGGAAATGCACTTTCAAAGATGGATTTTGTTCTGGACCCTTTACTAGAAGCTTCCCCTGTGATCATAAATAGAAATTCTAAAGACATGACTAAAGACAAGAGAGGGATGATACTAATTTCTTTAGCTGAACGTTATGGCTTTTTCCCACTTAATGGCAATATGCAAGGTGATCTTGCTGGTGAATTTACTTACATTACTTCTAGTGCCCAATCAGTTATTGACTGGACCTTTGTGGACACACTTACTTTGTCAGAACTAATCTCAGATTTTAGAATAGTTTCAAAAATTGAAAGCAATTATAACTTACTTGAGATTAAGTTAACCCAATTAAAGACTCCTAAAAACAGTTTTCCTAAACCAAATAAAATAATTTGGGATATTAAGAAAAAAACAGAGTTCATCACTCTAACAAAAGAAATGGAGGAAAACTTTATACTCACTCATATAAATGGTAATGAAATCTATAAAGAACTAAGTCACCAACTAAAACTGATTGCACAGAATCTTAATATGTTCAAAGGAAAGACTTCAAAAATCAAACCCAACTCTAATTATCTACCGTGGTTCACCAGATCTTGTAGAGAAATGAAAAAAAAACCACAAATAAGTTACTAAAAAAATTTATCAAGTCAAAAAAACAAGAAGACAGACAAAATTACTGCCAAGCCCAAAAAACTTTCAATGATCTTCAAAAACAATCTATTATAGAATATTACACTAATTTAAATGATATAATACCAAACTCATCAAAGTCAAAAGAATTCTGGGAAGCTATACGTATAGTTAAACCAAAGAACAAATACACTAACCCAATTTCGTTAGAAAATTGGTATACTTATTTCTGTAATTTATTAGAAACAGACACAAAGTCACATTCTGCCTTTCCACAAATATTTAACAATGATTTTGATGAAGCACTAGACAAACCAATAACTTTAAATGAAATTGAATCAGTGATAAAATCCCTGAAGAAAAACAAAACCCCAGGACCAGATTTAATCCCAAATGAGTTTTTTATACATTCCAGTAAATCTGTACAGAATATTCTTTTAAAACTATTCAATCAAATTATGTTAACAAAAACTTTCCCAGAGCACTGGATGCACAGTTCAATAATAACTATTTTTAAAAAAGGAAACCAATTAGAGCCTTGCAATTATAGACCAATCTCTCTATTTAATACTGTTTCTAAGATGTTTTCAACAATCCTAGCTAGGCATTAACAGCACTGGCAAGAAGCAAATAATGTGTTACCAGTGGAACATGCAGGATTTAGAAAAAATAGATTGTGCACTGACCAAATTTTTATATTAAATACTATCTTAACAAATCAGGTTAAAGTTCAGAAAAAGAAAATTTATACTGCCCTCATAGATCTTTCAGCTGCTTTTGACACTATAAATCACCAAATTCTGTGGGATCAACTCAGAAAACAAGGAGTCAGTGGAAATTTTATTCAATTTATCAAATCTGCCTATAAAGTTGCTAAAGCAAAAGTTTTAGTAAATGGTAATTTTTCTAAATCAATTAAAATCAAAAAAGGGGTACTACAAGGAGAACCCCTTAGCCCAGCTCTATTCAATGCATATCTTTTTGATATAGCTCAAGAGCTTAAGCAAGGTACCACTACAGCAATCACTTTAGGTAGCACTGAAATAGACATACTTTTATATGCTGACGACATTATTTTATTAGCCGACACAAAATTTGACCTACAAAAAAAATTGAACATCTTACACAATTATTTTAACAGATTAAAGCTAACCGTAAATACTAATAAAACTCAAATAGTGGTCTTTAGACAGGGTGGAAAGCTTAAAAAACTGACAAATGGTACTATAATGGCAAGGAAGTCCAATTGACAAATAACTACACCTATTTAGGTGTCCGTTTTGAAGCATGTGCATTATTAAAAAATGCTGAAAATTTTTTCTGCACTAAAGCAAGAATAGCACTGAATTGTATCTGGAGACCACTGACTGCCTTACAAATTCAAAAATGCATCTTAGAAAAAAGATATTTAATGCCTTAGTCAAATCAATATTATTTTATGCAATTCCCTCATGGTTTAACATTAACAAAACTAAAATAGAAACTATACAAAACACTTTCTATAAAAAAACTTTTTAGTTTACATAGAGAAACTCCAAGCTGTATTATTCACAAGGAAACAGATTCTGTGCCATTTACAATAAAAGCATTTGAACAGTTGATAAACTACTGGCAAAGAATTCTCTTAGCGGAGGACACATCCTTAATTAAACAGGCTTATAAGACACAAATAAAAGACTTAGAAAAAAGTCCTGCAAACTGGGCTGCTAATCTTAAATATGCAATTGACAGGATAGGATTTTCCTTTGTCTGGTTGGAACAGTCACCACTTTGCTTATCTCATTATAAAATGGATATGATTGGGAGACTAGCAGACTTAGAAATTCTTGCTGACACAACGAAACTTAATAGCCTAAATTTATTTGACCATTATAATTTTTTCACTGATATAGAATTAAAGCCATCTCTCTTAGATAAACTGATTCCTTTCCATATTTACAAATTAATAACTCAAATAAGATGTAACCTTATAATCCCCAAGCTAGGTAAATTAACTGTTACCAAGATAGGCTCAAGTTTTTGCAACTTATGCAATATTAAAGACAGACAAGATGATATATTACATATTATACTTACCTGTCCCATTTCAAATTTCTTCGCAACTCCGTTGAATTCAACACCATAATTAAAAAGGTGAATACGAACACTCTTTTGACCTTCTTAACTAATCTAAATGTACATTGAGCTTCCCTTTTTTTACAATATCATTGTGACTTTTAACAGAAAAAGAAAAGCCTACCTAAGTCTTATGAACTAACCATATGTTATGTGTGCAATTACTATTAAATCTGTTTTCTGATTGCTTAATGCACTATTATTATGATAACTAAGTGTACGCTTTCTCATTTTTAATTTAATTTTTTTTAAGTACCTATTATGAGTATTTGTTGTACTAACCACTCTTACCCCCATGTCAATTGCAATATGCACCGACATTAATACAATTATTATTATTATTATCATAAGTAAAACTTCTCCAGAATGTGCAACAGTTCACGAAATGCATCCGCAAACATGACCTTCTCCTGTCGACACATAAGAGAAATCTCTTGTGCAATGTGCCATACCCTGTAATTGGGGCAGTTCTGGACTCCAGCTCAACCATCAAACCTGGGGGGAAACTGATGATATAACAATCTTGGCTCCCAGTCTAATGTAACGAAGCCCCACAGTAAGGTGGTGAAGATGCTCAGCAACTCCTTTTGGGGTGTCCATCACGGCATTATTGGTGCTGGCATGAACCACCACCATTGGATTTCTGGGTGCTTTTGACAGCACCACTGAAACCCTAGTGGAAAGATGCTCGACACACGTGCCTTGATGGCACCACGTATGCACAACACCTGGTTTGCCAACCCTCACACCACAAATGATACTATCCCCTTCAAGATGCACATCACGGTTGCAGGCTGTGACTTCTGGAACATCAGTGTAATGCTGAAAAGAACAAGACAAGGCACTGAAGCAATTACCTATCATAATGCCATTACCGGCATTAACCCGAACCACTTACCCACTCCCCCTACGTGGCTGAGTACCTTTTCTCTTAACCACAGAATGTTTTTTCTCTGTCTACTGGGTATGCAAGATTATAATATATTGCTATTTTTATTGTGAAAAAGGCATTTTAATTATTTTGCTAAATTGTTATTAGCAAGTGAAAACCATATAAAAATTTAGTAATCTGTAAAACCTTTTTAAATGAAAAAATAATTCCACTTGACAAAAATGCATTAACTGTAAATGGTAACAGTTCTACAGATTACTTTTAAGTTACTAATGTATTTGACTTGCTAAGGATAATAAAGCAAAACATTTGAAAATGCTATTCTATAATAAGAACAAAGTGAAAGGCGAAGTGACGTAGCACAAAGATGAAGTGAAAGGTGAAGTGACATAGCACGAAGATGAAGTGAAAGGTGAAGCTAGCTTTATACAGCACCCATAGACTAATACTCAAAACGTTGAGTCAGGGACCGGTTTGACCACCAGGGGGCATCGTCACAGTAGAGGTGCTAGCTTATCCATGGGCTTAGTAAACCGAATTGGCATTACATACAGAGGCTAAACAAATTTTTTTGTTAAAGCACAGTTTAATGTATTTTAAAATTGAAATTACTTTTATTTATGCAAGATAAAGAATTTGAGAACTGTTATGCCTGCAACTTGTGTAGTGCCTGGTTGCAAAAGTGGATACCTATCCAACAGTGTAAAAGTGGCATTATTCAAAGCTGGAAAAAGGTTAGATGCTAATTAATAATGTTTTATATTAATTCAAAAATTATATAGCTTTAGCTAGTGATGTGTATAAATTTATAGGAAAGATGCTTGGCAAAAAGCAATTCCAAGGGAGGCTTTTACAGTGACATATTTGTCTGCAGTCTGTGAATTGCATTTTGATGAGAGATAAATTTCGAGGACATTCAACCACAATATTGATGGTAAATCTTTAGCAATTCAGTGCTCTAGACCAGCTTTGTCTGAAGATGCAATTCCAACAATATTCCCAAATTGCCCGAAGTACCTTTCCAAGACTTTACCCAAGCCTAGAAAATGCATAATAAAAAAAACCAATGAAGCTTTAATGAAAAGAAAACCACTGCAAAATGACTCCATTTCAAGTGTGTTAGAAGAACCTGTGATTGAGAGTGAAACTGCTGAACTACATGGATTAAGTGAGTGGAGTTGGAGTTAGAACTACAGGATGCAAACTGTAAGCTAAACCTTTTAAATCAAATAACAGATCTGAAATGTTCATCCAGATTCATGTGCAAGTTCAATTACACTAAGTGCGGGAGTCAAAGCTAAAGAAATCATACACCAAACTGCAAGATGATTACGAGTTTTGCAGAAAAAATGTAAGACACAAAGTAAGACAATTATTTCCCAGCAGAAGAATATTACTAAGTTGACGAAAGAAGCAATTAGTGTTCAGCAGCAGATTTCAACATTGCTAGCAGTTCAGCAAGTTATGTTTCAGACTGCATTTTTAAAAGCAAAATGTAAGTCAAAGTCATCAATGAAATATCCAATGGATTGGATATTTCAATGCTTGCTTATCAGAATACAGTAACCTGCCACGTATGAGTACTTACGAAACAATGAACTCAGCCTTTACCTGCTAAGACAACTTTGCAAAATTATAACACTAATTTAAATGCCAAGTTTGGCTTCAATGCAAACCTTTTTCATATGCTCAAAGAAAAAGTGCAAGACATGCCTGAAAAACATTGTAGAGGAATTCTGATGTTTGATGAGATGGCAGTGAGGAAACATCTGCAGTTTACGGCCCACAATGGAAATCTGCTTGGAAAAGTAGACCTTGGAGAACAAACACTTCATGAAGATGCCTTTGTAGATGGTGATCATGTCCTAGTCTTCCTTTTTCAACCCTTTATGGGAGGTTGGATGCAGGCAGTTGGAACATTTTGCTCATCTAGTGCAACTCCAGGAACTATTTTTGTAAAACTTGTGCTTCAGTGCATTATCATGCTGGAAAAATCATCGTTTTTGATTGATGCAATTGTTTGTGATGGCGCAACCACAAATAAATCAATGTTGAAAGCATTTGGTATTAATGGAACACGTGCAAATCTTAAAAACAAATTAAAAAACCCATATGATGAATGCAGAAATGTTCATGTAATTGTTGATGTTCCACACACATGGAAGTGCATCAGGAATAATTTACTAAAGAGAAAAACGTTTCAAGTAGGCCTATACAATTTTTGGGTAAATTCATTTTTACAGTATGTGTTGATAATTAACTAATTTCAAGTATCCATTAACATATAGTTTCCAGAAGGAACAGTTCACTGGAGTCATTATGAAAAGTTGCTTGTGGAAGAAGAACGTTTGGGTTCCTTGAGAATTGTACCAAAATTGACTACGTATCATGTCAACCCCAACAATTTTCAGAAAATGAATGTCTGGCTTGCAACTCAGGTTAGAATATTCCCAGTAGAACCTAAATTTTAATCAAAATTGTTTTATGTTATTGCATATAGCTTTTCAGTAACTCATTTTCACAAGCACTTGATATTCACCGATTGAGAAAAACAAAAGAACTTGAACATTGCAAGGCAACTGTCATATTTACAAAGTTAATGAATGATTCGTTTATGC
>JAQIXP010001567.1:0-17918 GCA_034700285.1 Proteroiulus fuscus | reverse complement strand
AAAAAAAGTCGCCTGCGGCGCCATATTTTGACAATTCTTGCAATTATGTACCAAAAACCATCAACTTTTCACCTGCTGTCCAAATTTTGACGCAAATATTTTGGGTAGCCACCTCCCCCCACTTCCATTTGTAAATCCTGGCTGCGCCCCTGCACAGCATGGAGAAGGGAGGGGGGTTTAAAGCCCAAAATTTTGAAGTCCATTCAAAAATTGATATGTTGGACCCCCCATTAAAAAGTCCTTGATCCGCCACTGATTCATAGCAGTGGATCCAGATACTATATCAATAATTTTGGTTATTTTCCTAAGATAAATAAATGCACATCTGGTTGAACAACAATGATGTCAACTGCTGTCAGTTCTGTCGTTTACTGTCAGATCACAAATCGATAACTCATAGCATTTTTTCGTTTGGGTTATGATTTGTGATACATCTTAGAACTACTTGTTCTAAGATCAGATAACGATGCCAAAACAAGCCTTATATAAAATGAGCGAAATGTTATTAAATGTATGCAAACAATTTATGGAAATTCACCTGCAGCACAAAGTTATGAAAGTATATAATGTTAATATTGTGCTTGCCCTCAAGATTAAAAACAATTCATTATTTTCAATGTTAATTCCACGCAGATGTTCCTGTGGATTTTAAATTGAGGTTAAATTCTTGTAAGAGAGAAAAAAAATCGATGGAGGTTGAAACAATGTAAATTGGTAGCCATCCTTAATCGTCATAGAGTAGATCCTCTATAATCAAGTTCTAGCCATAAAATGTTCAGTCATTTTAAGGACTTTCTACGTAATAACCATTCTGTCACACTTGCACTTAGTTTCCCCCATTTGCTATCCGTTTTATACGCATGACTGAGTGGTTCCTACAACCTCCAGAAGTCGTTTTGAGAAAAAAAGTTTAAGAAAAAAATCTTTTCTACAGCTTCCAACCCTATCACCATTAGGATTTTCCAGGGTTCGTTTTGGTTCACTAGCAACAGTATATCTATAGGGCATTGATGACTTTGAAAAAAGAGATTGACATTAAGTCTTCATCTTGATAACAGAACCTTCATGGCTTATATATTATACCCAAAACGCCAATAGCATGTATTGGGCTGCCAGTATATTGGTAAGCTCTTTTGACTTGAATCTTTTTCATACTCTATTCTGCCAATGTGCTGCAATATGAATTATGAATGGTTTTGTGAGCAAATAATCTGCTCTCTACATTTAGCTGAAACTAACCAGGGAAATATGTCATTAGTGTTTATGAAGAATTTTTTCGAATTGTACTGTATTTTTAAAAATTTCTCAATTTTGTATAAATTATCTTTCGTTTTGTTGATTAATAATACGAGTTTTTAATTTATTGCAAATTAATTTTTGGGGAAAAACCCTTTTATTTGTAAAGTTTTAATTCAACCTCTATGTTGAGACCTATTCCTAACCACGTAAGGCTACATTGACTGAAGGTATTTTTCTATGTCAATATAATCTATTAATTTTATAATTTTGTTACATTTTGAATGTGTTGTTAATGAATATAACCACATTCTTATTTTATTTATAAAATATCCTGTAATATTCTTATTTGGGAATAAATTCTTTAATATTTCTGTTTCTTAAAAAAATCCATTTATTTTATATACATTGGGAATAAATTCCTATTATGTATTTGTTTTTGAAAAAATTTCGAGAAAAAATGCTTCTAATAATCCAACAGTTTAGCAAGAAATTGCTAGATAGTGTTCCTATATTATATTTTTGACAAGAAAATCCTACAATGTTTTGATATTATTGGAATAAATTCATATAATTTTTTTATATTTTTTTGAGAAAATCCTATAATGTAGCTGTGGGAAAACTTAATTATTGCTAGTTAATTTGGGACAAAAATTTCGGTAATATTTTGGTCCATTGTTTGAAAAAACTTATAATAATATTCTTCGATTATGGTGGGATATGCTTATAATTCTCCAATATTTTAGGAAGAAAATACTATAGGGTTCCTATATTTTTTGGAAAAAAAACTTATTTATTGTAAGTTAAGTGGGACAAAAATTTCGGTAATATTCCTAGATCTCGGAAGGGGGGGGGATACTTATAATTTTCCAATATTTTAGGGAGAAAATGCTATAGTCTTTCTATATTTTTGGGAAAAAAAATTCATTAAATATTCCTATATTTTTGGAAAAAAAAACTTAATTATTGCTAGTCAATTGGGACAAAAATTTCGGTAATATTCATATAGATATCGGGAGAAAAATGCTTGTAATTTTCCAATATTTTAGGGAAAAAATACTATAGTGTTTCTATATTTTTGGAATAAATTCATCTAATATTCCTTTATATATTTGAGTATGAGACATGCTATATGAATTATGAATGTAGGAGCTAAATGCATGGATACCTTTCAGGAAAATGTAAGCTAGTGGATCTGAGAAAGTCCATTGCCTTCCTCTTGTATTGCATTTTGTTATAGAGCATTTTCATTTATTTCACACAACTAGTTCCATGTCTTCGTGCCAAGGTTTTTCTTACAAATTCAGTATATTTATATGGCAAGTATGCTAGTTTTGAAGTCACAAAAGATGTCTTGAACTTCTAAAAAATAAAATATCAGTCTGGCACCCAAAAGAAAGAAATGGCTTTCATCATACGAAGTGAATAGCAATCGATTAAGGCATGTAGAAAATATAGACGTCAGATGGTTTGTGAGCTGAATAGACACACCAAAATAAAGCTGAACTGCAATTGTTGTTCATTGGGGAAGTTGCAGAAGAATACATGGAACACTCGTAATTAGGTTCCATTGTTTTGGCTTAATTACATTGCTATTGTTTTAACTAGCCCAATTGAAGCAATGAGCTTTTCCATTAAAACTTGCTTTGTTGGATGGAAAGAGCTCACATTATGCAAAAATTGCAACTTCTTGATTAAAATTAATTGGTTAGAAAGTTAATTTGGAAGTGCGTACGTGATATTTTCTTGTAAATTGAGTATTTTACCTGCACTTGAATAGAGGTACTTTTATATAATAATAGTGGATAATTTAGGAAATTTTATATGCTTGTATTATCATAGCATCACAATTTGCATTTTAAATTGCCTGATTTGCTTTCAAAAGCAAGTCTATAAATTGTTCAGATGCTACATAAATTTAGTTAGTGTGTGTGTAAAAATAATATAATTTGGTTACTGCGGGAAATGGAATAGTGGAAATTTGAGAAATGCAATTTGTAAAAATGAGTTCTCAGAAATGCTTGTAAATGAATGCTAAAATATCATTTCGAAAGCCTGTATCTTTAGGGAAATTTAAACTGGTTAAAACAAGATTGTATCATAATATTCTTGTTTAGTTTGTGGTTAGCATGAATGTAACAGGTGTGGCATTTTATGGTACTTGGGGTCATTGGAGGAAGATGAGGGAAAGTTGTTGAAAATTGTGTATGGTTAGAGAAAGTCAAGCAAGCTTATATGGAATTCAGTCTGAAACCTGCTCAATGAGAGATCTTTTTTTTATAGAAATATTAGTACAACAAAATTACTTTTTGCAGAAATTCGTGAGTTTCTTTTAAATTTTTCTGTAATTTCTTTTTTTACATATTAGTAGTAGTTTTTTCTCTATAATTTGTAACTTAGTTTTCAGATGAGGGAAGACTTAATTTATCCATTTAGATTTTTTTTATTTAAAGGGAAAGTCCCACTTTGAAAGTGGTTGTAGGAGGAAGAGCATGAACAATTAAAAATGCTGGAAATTCAATTTGATTTGAGCCCACCAATAAATAAATAAAATGTCCTAAATACGTGGGTTTGGTTGAAAATATAACGCCCGGGTAGGTGCCATTTTACTGACCGTAGGTAGCGCCCTCTACCAGATAAAAGGCACCAGCTCTCATGAAACACGTAAACATGCATGTTCTAGAGGGCACTACCAACTTTCAGTTTCTGCTGAAATTATGGGAAAATGGCACTTAACTTGTATTTGGCAAATATCGTAATTTCTTCAATATGGAAACTGCTACAATTATTACTGTTAAAAACAATTCATATCATTATCTAGGAAGTGCGAGCAACTTAAATATCACATGTTACAAAGTGGGACTTTCCCTTTAATAGTAAACGTTTTCTTTTTTTAGTGAATGTTAGCTTAGTGAGTACCAAAATATTTTGACTATAAAACCGAGCAAGGTAGTTTTATGATTGATCATTCATGTGCTGAATAAACTAAATAATTTTTGGTGATATTCTGTAACTAATGTTTCAAATGTCCTTTTTTCATCATTCCTAACTTCCCATAATCCATTGCAGTTGTTTATCATTTTGCTGATGCATCTGTTATTATCATCAAATCTGGCAAGTCAAGAAAGACTTTTTATTAGAAATGTATAAATATAAGAAATAGGTCTACAGTGTCAAAGTATATGTACAAAAAATGGTGGATTTCTGACATATTTTATTTGGCACTATTCACATCCAATATTACGAAACCCAGTTTTTCTTTGAATTTTTAAAAGCTTTTGCACATATCTCACATTGGTTTTTCATGGTATAGGAAGTCATATTTTGCCAAGAGCAGTCTCATTTTTATATGCTATTTCTAGTGAAATCTTAAATCATGTTGCTTAGCATTTCAATTAATGGTTCTTACGTTTAATATAATTTTACAGTTATTGTTATAGATGGGAAATATACTCATCTTTCATTATTTTATGCTTGTTTAATCCAATTTCTAAGAACAGGGTTTCCTTGGTTTATTTCTCTATTTCATGAAACTAGCTCCTGGCTTTCTTTAAACATTCAATTCTGGCTCATTAATTTACTGGTATGTTTATTGAAGGAATTTGGTTGGTAGAATTGCCATCTTTTCGTATGAAGTTTATTTTGAATTTTTCATGAAATCCTTTTACTGCTAAGCTAATGTTGAAATTGTGATCATTATTTGTGAAATATGTCTGGAGTTTTAATAATGTTTAAATTCATTTATTTAATAACACTGAAAATCTGCCAAGATCTTAAACTATAATCTCAATTTCATAGGCTGTTAGCTGATAGTTAATTTTTAATTTAATGATAAATGCTAAAAGCGTTTTCCAAGAAAGGTAATGTGGTTATTTTTGTTAAATAATTAAAATTGTAAATTAATTAAGTAATTTGATAAATAAAAATCTTAAAAATGCACATTCGCTAGTTTGATTAAGTTTGCAGCAAAGCGAAATAAATTAAGTGAGAATCCATTAGTTTGCCTAATGCATAAAGTGAATGCAAATAAAAAGTGGCAAATATTGTCACATTCGCTACTACTTGTATTGTTATAAAAATCCAGGTTACGAGAAATTTTTAAAAAATAAACTAACAAATGGTACCATTTGATACTTCTAACGTTTAAGAATGATACCTTGTTGGATATTCGCTACTCTTCACTTCAGTAACTGTAACTAATTTTGGTTAAAGTAATTTCTGTAAAAAGACACTTCCAAGATCACAATGGTTCACTTATGTAATTTTTGACAAATTGGCTCATCCGCTATTTCTGAATTAAGCCATGGAAATGATCCTTGTGCCTTATGCTTTAAAACTTAACTTTAGTTAGTGAACTTGACCCAGTGAGTTATTACCACAATGGTGATAACAATTTCTAAATAAAAATAAAAACATCAGTTCATTATTGGAATTGCATGAGAATATAAATTGCATTTACAATTGGAAACATAAGTGCATTTTCCAAATCTACTGTTATGTCTTCCTTGAATGGTGAATAGAACATCCTATTGAAACCGAATTGAATCATTTCAAATTGTTTACTAGGATTTTATGTCTTCTGACTAAACCAAATTAGAAACAGTTTTATTGTGAGCTGAATGTTTATTGAATCCACTGTAAACCAAAACATTGAGCTTTTACTTTTTGTAGTTTTCCAAGAGCATCAAATATATGTGAAACAGCAATTCATTTGAAAATGTGCTTACAAAATGCAACCTGAAATCTGATGAAACTATTTTATATCTGTTAAGTCTGCTAATAAGCATTCCTGCATACTTTCTATTGACGTGAAAACTTTGCCAGAGCCTAAGGGCCTGCGTTAAAACAATAAAGGGATCTATAATATCAAAACGTGAGACTTGAAGAGAAAATTGCAAGAAGCTCCTTTTGCTACAAACACTTGGTAATTTAGTTTTTAAAGGTGATGTGTACTGATAATGATGCAATTTTAGCCACTATGAACTCTGTAAATGCCTTCCTTTGTGGAGATTTTTGACTTTGCTGTAAGGAATTTGAATGTTTTTCTGGGGACAAGCAATTAGTCAACATGGATCGATTTTAATCAGATGATTTAAAGGGAAAGTCCCACTTTGTTACAAGTTATGTTTAAAATGTATACAGTTACTAGATATGAATGGTTTTTACATAAATAATTGCAGCAGTTTCCATATTAAGAAATCACAATGTTTGCAAAATACGATGTTATAGGCGCCATTTTTTCATAGATTTCAGCAGAATCTGATAGTTGGTGGCGCCCTCTATAGCATGCATGTCTACGTGTTTCATGAGAGCTGATGCCTATTATCCAGTAGATGGCGCTACACACTGTCAGTTAAATGGCTTTGCAGTTTCAACAAAACCCATGTATTCGGGACATTTTATTTATGGTTTGGTGAGCTGAAATCAAATTGCTATTTCCATTTCCTAATTTTTCAAGCTTTTCCTCATACAACCAACTTCTTGCAAAGTGGGATTTTCCCTTTAAATTTAACGATTGTTGTCTTAATTAGGCATTTTCAGTATTGTGTTTTCTAGAATAGAGCTACTGATGATGTAAATGTATATTAGCTATAAAGTGTTAGTTATATTAGGCGTATTTTTGCATTGTGATCTGATCATGCACTGTTTTGATCCAGTTCACAAGTAGTTCTTAACTGCATCATATTTTATAGCTATCTTCTCTCTGTGAATCAGTTGGTAAACTACCTATTTAGTTAGATAACGAGTGGGTAACCCTTTTGTTGCATCTCACTGGGATCTTCTGTCATAACGACAGGCAACCGCAAAAACGCTTCTGCTTTAGACCATGTAACCAAATAGTTACCCAATCACAATGCCAAAATACGTATGCTAATTTATGCATTTTTTTGTTCACCAGTAGAATGTGCTATTTTAAGAATTTCAAGAGTCTGTGTGGATTTTTTCATTCAAGGTATTTTGGCAAACCTGGATATATCACTTGTCTTGCACAAGTTATTTATGATTATTTTGTTTTTTGCAAATGTTATGCTTCTGTAAGTGCATATTTTTCCACGAATAGCTCAATTAATAATTGATGCATTATTCTTCTACTTTGAAGAGGCACGACATTTTATCAACATTGTTAAAAAAAAGTCTGATAAGCAGTGCAACATTAAAAAATTTGCAAAAAAGCATTTTGTGGTCTTAAAAAAAACCTGTATATGAAGTTTTTTTTTTCGTTTTAGGGAAACTTATTTTTATAGGAAAAGGAATAACAACATTACTAGCAAAAGCTATGCATTTTACCATTTACACTGATTTTATGTTACACACAAACAGTACCATATTGCCCACTAGTGGAGACTAGCAGAAAAAAAGTGAAATAGTTATAATTGGCTGCTACTAGCACCATCTAGTAGTAGCAGTAGTAACTTTCGCCATTGAAAGAGTCCTCGTTTGGCTTCACATTTTAACTATACAATAAGACTGATGCAATGCAATCAAGTAAAACATATTTGTCACTGGCTAATATTGCAAGAAGGTTAAGGTCAATGAGCTAGCTGTTAGCTTTCCTAGACTCCTTAGATGACTGACACAATCAGCCAATGCATAATAGTTCACCTTATTCTCACCAGCTGGCGTTTTGGGCGTTTCATCACTAAAATGGCTGCCCTCCCAATCTTTTAGCAGTGTTATTACCATTTGATTTCCCATTATTGTCAAGCCTTTTTTACATAAGCATTTTTTTAAATTCACTTAAAAGGGCAGTCCCACGTACCTTACCTAAAGCATTTTTTGCAAGAAAGAGGGGGGAAACAAGAAGAGCTTATCAATTAAAATTTACTTCATAATTATTATTCGTTATTATTCGATAGTTTTTAATTTCGGACAAAAATCTCGATGGTTGATAGTAGCCATGTTGGAAGTCATTTTGTCAATCCCTCTAGTAATAAACTTGATGGTGTACAAGTTTTTGCCTAACAGAAAATGTGCATAACTATTCCATAACGATAACGTGCAGCCAACTTGAACTCTTCCTTTGCACGCAGCGCCATTCTGCCTGGGTGGGGGACTATTATAATAATGGCGCTTATCATCTTTTTTTTGGAAACATCTTGATTACTGATTTCCGGTATAGGTGAACTGCAATTATTATTAAGACTGCCCTTCTTAATTATTAATAATCTAAATTGTAAGATTCATTTGTCACAAGTGGGACTGTCCCTTTAAACTTCCCTTTTACTAGTAACAATTTTCTCGAAAGTGAGACTTCGATCCCCTTTAATTGAATACAACTATACTATTAAATGCACTGGTTCCAAAAACTGAATAAATCCTTGCATTTAATATTATTCTTTTAAATCTTAGAATGCTGAAGATGGGCTGTTTGTGCTTTTGGGATATTTGCAGCTGAATAATAGAATAAGGCAAATTGTGTTTATAACCATATTATTGCTGGTTTATTTTCTTCTTGGGAAAACAAGCAATACAACTCTTGCAGTTTAGTTTTTATTTGGATGTGCAGTCCAATGAGACAATATAGTATACATACAAGGAGATTGCCTTGTTCAGTCAATATTTAGCAGTTCAGCCAATCTTCAGTCACAAATGCCCTTCATAAATAATTTTATATTGGTCTACAACTCAATCTGTACACTTTCATTGATCGTAATCTTATTTTCTGTCTGCCCAATAGCTTTTTTTCTGTCTTGTTATTCTGTGTTAGGAATAACAAGCAATAGGTCTATGCTGTAAATATGGACAAATGTTTGTTCGTTTGTCTGATGACTTTAACTGATTCTTTCATATCACTCTCCAATGCAATTGTTTTTTGAAGGGGATTCATCAGTCAAGCAATGTATTGCTTGTACTCTTTTATCATGTGCTGGATTTCAGTGGATTTTGAATTGAAAACTAATGCATTGAATTGAATTTTTAAGTTGGGGCAGTAACTAAAGCAAACTATGAACTTGGGTTTTTTTCTTTCCTGCTGAGGTTTCATACTGACCTGGAAAGTCAGGGAAATTTTTTTTAAATTCAAGAAAGGCAAAATTTACAAAATCCATTAATATATTATGTTAAATTTAATACATTAAGTGTAATTTCATAAGTTTTTATAAATATTTTAATTCATTTTTCAAAATTTTAATAGTTGAATTTTTCTTTTGGTCATTAAGAGTCAGGGAAAGTTTAGGAATTGAGAAATGATGCATTGAATTGAATTTGAAAAGTTGGGGCATTAACAAAAGCAAACTATGTATTAGGGCTTTTTGCTTACCTGCTAGGGTATTATACTGACCAGGAAAGTCAGGGAAAATTATTGAAGCTTCAAGAAAGTGAAAGAAATTTACATATAATGTGTTAAATTAAATACTTTCAATGTCATTTTATAAGTTTTTATGTTATTTTTTCTAAATATTTCAATTTGAATATTTGAATTTTTTTGGGGGTCAAGATGAGTCAGGGAAAGTTTTGAAATTAAAAAATGATGCGTTGAATTGAGTTTTAAAGTTGGGACAATAACTAAAGCAAATTAGGAGTTTGGGGTTTTCTTACCTGCTGATTTTCATAAGTTTTTCTAAATATTTCAATTAATTTTCAAAGATTTTATTATTTCAATTTTTCTTTTTGGTCAAAAAGAGTCAGGGAAAGTTAAGGTTATGGAAAATCGTAGAAGTCTACTTTAAAAAAAATTAAACCCTGTTTAATATCACAGAAAAGTAATTTTAATAAATATGACAATGTGGTTTTAACCTTCCATCTATACTAATATATTTTCAAATATGTTTCATTTTTGCTTGCAAAATGTTTAACTATTGATAGCAACTTTTTGCAAAGTTTGGAAGTTTGTTCAAATTTGGATGAAGTCAGGGATTATTTAGTTTTAAAATAAAAAAATTCAAAATAAGCAGAAATGTACAAAAATAGTTTGGATAATGTATGGGCAACTATGTAACTGTTAAAAGTGTAATTTTTTGCTATTTAAATGAATTTGTTGGAAAGTTCACAGAAGGATTACTGAACTAGATAAGCAAAAAGATTTGAATATTAGTGATGCTTTTCTAAAGCAGCTTATGACGTTCACAAAATTCTAAGTACAGTAAATTAAAATCACTAATTCTTATATTCATTGGTTCCTACTAAATATTCAGCCATAATCCTTGGTACATAGTTACCTAATCAACAAAGAAATCCTTGGAGTTTGGAAATGGAACCCTGGTCAGATGATAGTTGGGATACCATGAGTTCAAAGTTATCTCTGAGCAAACGTTATTTGCATAGAGATAATATAAAAGTATTAAAATTTAACTTTCTGAAGTTTTTTTAAGTGTTTTAAACATATCTTTACTGAGCCAATTTCCAAACATACTTTTAAGATGGCCCTCTTGGTTAAAAAAGCTTTCTATTTTAAAAAAGCTGGAACATTTAAATCAGGATTTAGTGATATACTACAATCAAAGAATGTACTCACCTATTGGATTAGGTGCGTGTATTGTAGTGGTATTGGTCAGTTTCAAAGCTGACATTTACAAATTACAAATTGTGACTTTATTTAGATATTGATAAAAAATTGAAATATTTTTCAAATATCACAATTTAAGAAATATCCAATTTTTTTAAAATTATTTTGATTTTTTTTTCTTCAAAAAAGTCATGATTTTAATTCATTCATTTAAGTACTTGACTCGTGTTTCATTGAATCTTGGGAATATGCCTGCAGCTTGACTTCGATGGCTTAATTCACAAGTGACGAATGCGCCATTTTGTCAAAAATAAGACAAGTGTACCATTGTGATCCTGGAAGTGTCCCCAATGAACCTAAAGTTACTGAAATTAATTTAACCAATAATTGTTCAAGTTACAGAAGTGAACAGTAGCAAATAAGTCACAAGCTGTCATTTCTATAAGTTACAAGTGGGGAATAGTACAATTCGTTAATTTACCCTTTACAAATTTCTCGAGACCTGGATTTTTATTAAAATACAAGTGGCGAATTTGACAATTTTCGCGCATTTTTTTTTCCAATCTTTTTTTTTCAATGGACAAACTAATGGATGTGCAGATTTTGAAGAAAAAAAAACCATTTTATTGCGGAATGTGCACTTATTACGTCATCAGTGTCATTTTATAATAAGTTTGTCTTTTTCTCAAACTGCCATTAATAGCTTTTACCAAAAATCTGTTGATTATGGATCACTCTTGTCAACTCTTTAAGCAGATTCTAGTGTCTTATAAAGAGATCCTAATGAATAGAGACCTCTTTTCTAAAAGCTTAGCTGTCATATTTTTTGTGCAATTATTTGGAAGCAACACTCCATGTTCAAAACTTAGAAAATGCACCAGCATCTATGCACATCAAGCATTAAAATGTAAAATTTTTAATGTAAAATTGTCAAGAATAGTGACTATATTCACATCAAACTGCTTTTATTTTATCGATTTCTTTGCAAAAAAAAATGATATGAGGAGTTATGCTTTTTGGACTGCTTGAAATAACATGCAGTAATAGGGAATTGGCCATCTTTTTCTATCTAAAACTGTATCTAAAAAAAACAGATTCCGAAACATGTAATGGTTTGGCACATTTTTCTCGCTTGTTCTTTTACAATTGCATTTTGAAAGCCCTTTTTTCTCTTTTTTTTTCTCAAGAACTTCTGCACTTTATGTAATCAAAATATTGCAATCCATATAACATTTCCTGAGAAAAAAAATGGTACAAGGATAACAAGGGTTATACACGAAATTGCCATCATGGTGAGATGTCATCTTACTTGCATTAATCTCGACTTTCTTGGCAGTTAAGATTCAAGTATTTGGTCCTTGTGAGATATTTCGAGAAAATGTAAATGTATAAAGCATAACGTGACACTTTAGCAAATGTGTTTTTTTAGGGAAAATTGGGCTTATTTATTACTTTGCTTTTTAATTTTTTTTAGATGATTACCATTATTTATGCTCAATTTGGGAAAATAATTAGGGGGATTTGTTATGCAGTAGAAATAAATAAATTCAGATTTTTTTTTTTTACAAAAAAGTACTGATTTTGGGCTGTTTATAATTTTTTACATCTATTTGGGAATGACAAATTGCGATGTAGTTAATTTATAATAGTTGGGCTGGTTAGATATTTTATAAATTATTAGCTTTTCGTGAAAGTAAATCACTTTTTTTGTAATCCGAGGGTGGATTGGCATTTTTTTTTCTGTCTGCTGTTTTGTGAATTTCGTGACTATATTTCTAAAATGCAATTGGGCTTGGAATTGCTTTTATATTTTTAATGCAATGATTATTTATTATATCACAAATTAATGCTTGTGTAAATAAACTTAATTTTTTTGTAATTATTTTTCCTAGAAAAAAGTCTGAGCTTAGATTTATTCGGGAATTAAAGCAACTAATTTGAACACACACGCTCATAGGTGTGGAATTGGATATAAATTTTGGGGAATTGGTTGACATTTTCCTGAAATATATGGAATTTTGCGGGAATTTGTTGACAACAACGCCCTCTGTGGTAGTTTATTTCTTCTTTTTTTTGGGGGGGGGGGGGGGGGGTTAAATGGGAAAAAAATTTTTAAATTTTTAAAATATTTTTTTTAAAATTAAAAAAATTTTGAAATTTTGAAACTATTTTTGTGAAACTTCATAAACTTTTGATGAATTCTGGGAAATTCTGGTGATTTTGGAAGTTTCCAGCAATTATGTGGAATTTCAGCAAATTTTGGAATTAGGGAGCTGCTTGGAGTTTGACAACATTGTCCCCTATGGCATTTTATTTATCGTTTTTGGAAAGGAATTTAAAATGAATTTTGTGAAATTTCAAGGAATTATATGACATTTCAACGAATTTTGGGACATTTCAAGGGATTTTCAACAATTTCAAGAAATGTTGTGAAACCTTAAGGAGTTTTGAGAAATTTCAAGGATTTTTGTTACATTTTAAGAAATTTTGTGAAATTTTAAGGAATTTTGGGAAATTTAAAGAAATTTAGTGACATTTTAATAAATTTTGTGACATTTCAAGGAATTTTGTAACATTTCAAAGAATTTTGTAACATTTCAAGGAATTTTGTAACATTTTAATTAATTTTGAGATAGTTCAAGGAATTTTGAAATAGTTCAAGAAATATTGAAAAATTTCCACAAATTTTGAAAGATTTCAACGAATTTAAAAAAAATTTCAACTAAATTTGAGAAATTTCATTGAATTTTGAAAAATTTCAAGGAATTTGATGAATCCTTATAATTTTGGCTAAATTATGTAGAATTTTGGGGAAGCTGGTTAATATTAATTCTAAATTCAATAGTATTATTTTTAAAAATGGGTTTTTTGTTTGTACTTTTTTGGCTTGGAACAAATGTAATTTGCTATTACAAACTTTTGCATTTCCCAGAAAACCTCTTTTTTTTATTAATTACCGAGTACTAATCACATGTCTAATTAAAGTATATTTATTATCCTATCGTTAATTACTTTTTTTTACTAAAACATGCAATTCCATGTAAAATCTGGGAGGTTTTTTGGGTGTTTTTTTAAGTGTTTTTGATTTCTGAGAATTCGTTCAATGTTTGACTTATTAGATCTGAATATCCACTCTAAAAACAACATTGTTATGACTTTTATTTGACAAGTGACCCTTTATGTCAGATCTTCTGGTAAAACCAGAACGGGGGGGTGGGCTGTCACTCCCCCCTCCCTCCATCTCCCCTCTCTTCAGGAAGCCCCTTCCCCATTCAGATCATGCAAGCCTTCTTTAGGTTAAATAAGGACACTTCCAGGATCACAATGGTTCAATTATCTCATTTTTTAAAAATTGGCTCATTCGACGCTACTTGTGTATTAAGCCATCGATATTTAGGAAATGCAATGATTCTGAATTATGCTAAGTCTGCCGATAATATCAATGTTTGTTCCCTTCTCAATTATCGTCTGCTTTATTTTAAAAAATAACTTTAATTGTCTAATATATTTCATGATTTTTATCCACTCTGGCTATCATGATTTTGTAGCAATATAAACTGATTCCATGTAAATAATTTATCCCTGAACCTTATTTTTTTCTGCCGCTTTTCAAGATAATGGGGCTTCTTCTATTAATTGGCATGTTTTTAAGAAAATCCAAGAGCATGTTGAGAATGAGTTTTTCATTAATGAGAACGATTTAATTAGTTTCTTCATGTCTTTATATCCAGACTTGTGCGAGTAAACTGTAGGGACCTTGTACTGCAGTTAATCACATCTCAAATCGATTTTGAATGCGTTTCTGTGTGTGAATGTGCTATGGAACATGTCCACACTTATGTAATTGCCAAAAGAGTTTCGTAGAAAACAGATTTCCAAGCTGTTCTTTGCTTACAGATGCTCTCTCTCATGTTAAATATGCACATTGTTTAAGGGCCAACCCGTATACTTTGATCCAAAAAGGGGAAATTGTTAAGACTTAGCACAGAAATAATCACCTCGTGTGCTTTCGATATACAATGATAGATCATTGCCCTGACATAAGCCTAATTAGAAAGTCAAACGTAGGGCCCCTAGCTGAAGTCAACTTCAATTGTGTTTCTCATCAATTTTCAAACAATGTTGCTATACTGCTCTCTGTTCAATTTAAAAAGACATGGATATAAAACATTGGAAAATTATTGCACACATTTTAGAAAAGGCCCTTTTAACTTTTCCACCTTTTCAGACCACAGTTTAGAGCCTGTGCTGCTGCATAATTTTGTTTACTAAATTGCTTTATTAAATTAGTTTTGAAATTTTGCTGGAGAGTAACATTTCATTATCCTAAGTGCTGCTGAATTATACTTTGGAGCTGAAGACTAAGAGTACCGTAGGGGGGTATTGAATATTTACTTTTACAGAGTCCTATATATTTGATAAAGTGCCATATTTGCGAAATTTCGTGAAATTATGTACGAAATATTATATAAAACGAAATTCAAATTGGGAAAACGTAAGTCATATATATTTTGTGTTTGAGGTTTCGCAAGTAGAAAATTTCGCTAACTTTTATTTAAACCCTGTAAATCAATGGAAATGTAGAGCAGTGTGACCAAAGATTTGTCCCTATACCTTCAGTGGGTTTTCTGCTGGTAATTCCTTATATCTGACAACATTGGGAATTCGTTTTGTTTATTTTAAGTCTCCTTTAAAAATACGAAAAACATTAAATTCCGTGAATATTTAAAAAGTGACAGGAAAGGACATCATCAAAGGAAGATTTCGTGAATTTCTTTACAATTCACAAAAATTCGATTGTAAAATTTCGTGAAATTATTTACAAAATTATATAAAAAGAAATTTAAATTGGGGAAGCGGAAGTCATGTATATATTTCGGATTTGATGTTGGAAAAATAGAAAATTTCGTTAAATTTTATTTAAACTCTGTAAACCAATGGAAATTGAGAGCAGTGTGAACACAGAGCTACTGCCTATTTGTCCCTACACCTTCTGTGGATTTCCTGCTGGTAATTCCTCGTATCTGACAACATTGTAATTTCATTTTATTTATTTATTTTGTCTCATTTATAAATACAAAACCATGAAATAGTTTCGTTATATACCTTTTCGTAAATATGTAAAATTTACAGGATATGACATTAGATTTCGTGAATTACTTTACAATTTAAAAAAACTCGCAACCACTCTAATATTTTTATATTCTCGAAACCAAATTCTTATAATATTTCTATGTTTTTTTAAGCAATTCCAGTAAAATGTCTATTACCGTAAAAAAAATGTATTTTCGTATAAATGGTAACATTGAAATTTGAGCATGTAAGGTGCATTCAAACTATGAATGAAATGGATGATTCCAATAGACCATTCCAGACAAGATTCAGCTGATTTTAATCCTTCTTGTTCATTCTAATGTTGAACCACATTATGTTTTTAATATATATTTAATGGTTAGATATTATGCAAATAAAGCGGGTTCAAAACCGTTCAATGATTCTCAAACCAAAGTTTTTTTACTTTTTTTTGGTTTTAATTTCTGAAAGGTAAATAAAATTAATCCTTAACTCGTATTAGTAAATGCATTCGGTTTCCTAAACCTGGAATTAATTAAGAAATGCAAAATCAATAGCCATTAATCAAGTCCACATTGTAATAGGATTTTCCCCTTTTCAGTGTTGAGGGGGGCTAATTTTCAGCCCATATTTTGGCTATTTATTGAAGTCTATATATGGATGAGCACGATTAACATACACATTGACCTCTAATTCATCAACGTTGAATTAATGACATTTTCATGTCGAGCACGAATGCCATCTGTTCTAGAGAGACAAATGCAAACATTTATCAAACATCATTTAAATAACATCAATATGGAAAAAATATTTTTTCTCTCCTCTTCTTCTTCTTCTTCTTCCTATTTATAAACATTGAATCATTTATGAACATTTGAAAGACATTTGTTATTACTGTTTCAAGCAGCTGGTTATTGATTCTTTTAAGATAGATTTGCTTGTTGGAATTTTTTTTCAGCTTTTAATCTATAGTCTATGAAAATATCTTCTAATATATAAAAGTAGGCTTGTATATATATATATATTCCCAAACCAATTTGCCCTTATGCTTAATTTTTAATTAGCACGCAAATTAGTTTTTATACTCAGTTTTATCTGCAGTATTTGAGCTCCGAAAAGCGGTGGGTAGAAATGCAAGCCCCCCACTTAAAGCTCTAATAACTCGAATAAGATAGGGAGGGCTGTAATTAAAAGTGCTGCCATAAAATGGCAAATTAGAAGCTATTAAATCATGTGCAATTAACAAGGAATAGAGTTTTAGTCTCTCGTTATAACTTCTGATGCATTTCTAAATTGTGCATTTTGACTTATGCCCTTGGTGACCGTTTGCCTTGTAAAAATATCTTAAAAAATTGCCATAAAATCTAAAAATAATGGACCCCATGATGATGCCTTTAAAATTAAGCATAATTTAGGACTTAAAAGGAGAATTCTAAAAGCTTTAGGAAAAATTGGGGTAAAAAATTTTTGGAGTTCTTAATTGCTGTAGTTATACTGTCAAAAGTTAATCAATTTATATTAAAATATTGATTAAAAGTATCACCAAGAAGGCGCCACCATTTGTTGCCATATATGAACACTTTCAATGGTTTAGTTTATAACATCATCATCATAACTTGGTTAATGCATCAGACTATCTGTCTGCATGCAACTGCTGGTCTCATTTGAAGACCAGCACTAGTGTTAGTTAACAATTGGTTTTTTTCTTTGAGTAGTATTATAAACAAATATTATTAGTGAGTGCTTACATGGAATTTGATTTCAATATGTATTGGATAATAATGGTTATAATGATCAATATACATACATGGGGAACCAGGACAGAATTTCAAGGTTTGTGTGCTTGAATGTCGCCTGTTTGAGTATTGTTTTTCGATATTAGTTTTAATATTTTAAAAATAAACCAAATGTATTCCTCTTTTGGGTTTTTCAGAATAGCTATAAGTGGTGATTGATTAGGATTGGTTGTAGGAAATTGAGGTTGATGAGGAAATTGCTGTTTAATTTTTATACAGTTTACTAGTATATGATCAAGAGTATTATTAAATGAGTTACAAAGGGAGCAGGGCTCTGTTGGATCAAAATTTAATGATATTCCATCAAAATAAATTTTAAATGGGTCTATTCTCAGTTGTAAGGTTAATCGTTTAATTATCCAGGGGGT
>JAQIXP010001566.1:0-17920 GCA_034700285.1 Proteroiulus fuscus | reverse complement strand
CTACGAAGATCTTTTTGAGCATGCGCGCGCAGCCGCCATTGTTAAACATCGTTGCTCCATAGGATATCATTACCTATCCTCTATCCAGTTTATATAGAGATCAGTGGGAATAATGCTTATAAATTGGCTTCATGTTGTGCAGACGATTAATACTAATCAAAATAGTTTTTTTTCTGATTTGGTCCATTTCAATTTACCAAGTCGCTCTTTTAAAACTTGAATGTTATGCATTAATTTAAATGCATTGATAGTTCGTTAATTTTTCATCACCGCAAATTTCAGGCCAATTCCCTTTTTTACTAAACTGGATGATTATCTTACTCGATTTTAAGTCAATGATTGATTTACGTGTAATTATGTATTTAATTTGGTAGTAGGCAGAGGCTGATATTTTGGAATTATGAGGTGATATTTTAAATTTTCCAATTAAATGTTTTGTCAAATTGCTACGACCGAATCGCCAGTCCAATCCAGACCTAGCATTTCTCGATAGAAAAAGTAATTTTTCTTTAATAAAATTAAGCTTATTGTTGCAATGACCATTATTTCTGCAACAATGTTCATATCTTTGTAATAAGGGCCATGCATGCAGTCAAGAATTTCAAAATAGGGATTAAAAGACTGGAAATCAGCTGTTTCCCGACTGCCCACATTCCATTCTTCTTAAATCATTTTCAAATTTCCTGCAAAAATGCACTATAGGATTTTCTAATCATTAGTAAATAACAAAACGAGTTCTTAGTCATACACTTTTTTTTAATAGTTGCTATTAGCTCCTCTTGATGATTTTTTTTATCCTTCAGCAAGCAGCAATGGCTGTCATTGACCCTTTACATCTAGC
Organism: Proteroiulus fuscus; assembly: GCA_034700285.1. Taxonomy (NCBI): domain Eukaryota; kingdom Metazoa; phylum Arthropoda; class Diplopoda; order Julida; family Blaniulidae; genus Proteroiulus; species Proteroiulus fuscus. The sequence continues at coordinate 17,079 of JAQIXP010001566.1, read as the reverse complement.
AAGCAATGCAAATCTTCCTATCGCTCGCATACTTTCACTTTGGTTAAAAAAATTTACCTGTCTTTATATCAGAAGATCTGCTGTGTTCCTAGCTGTGAGTAATAGGCCTATACCTTAAACTTGTACTGTAATTATTTCTACGAGAAGGATTTTGTTCATATTTTGCAGATCAAGGATTTGCCTTAAGTAAGCTAATTAAACCAGATCATCCTTAATGAAAACGCAAGACTAGTTAATGAAGTAAAAAGTAATATTTAGGACATCGAAATAGCAATCATCATATCATCGTTTTTAATTGCATATTCATCAACAGAAAACTTCTTTTTTATGACTTGAATTTTATAAGTATAAAAAGGATATGATGAATGCTATTTGAGGGTAGACTTTCTGGAGTCCATATAAAAATACTTTGATGTAAAATGCATTGATGCAATAGAAAATGAGGTCAATTTCTCAACAATTTATTGTCCCAATTTTTAGTTTTTGAAGAAAGTCTATGTGCGATATATATATAAGGTGTGCGCACAAGATAACGAGCTATACACGTAGGTCTAATATTGTCTAAAATCAGGTTGTATAATATTTGACCCCATAAATAGACCTAAATGTTCCTTTGATATGTAAAAATCGTGCATTGCTGTGATAAAAGTTTTAGTTTCACTTTTTAAAAGGTTTTGGGTTGGAAAACCTGTCCTGTTTTTTTATATTTTTTATTTTCAATTTTATCAGTTTTAAACAAAGACTGGTTAAATGTTGCATTTAATGGGTAGGCTTATTAAGTACTGCAAATGAAATGCATAGGATTTCCCAAACAAATGCAATAGAACAATTGTTTCTGTTACAATGTTATCACCTCCCTTTTATGTTTGCATCTGTTTACTTGAGTTTTGAATCAATATCTAAAAGCCAATATGCACCTCAATTATAACTCCATGGAAAAAGCAGAATGGCATGGACAACCGATTCTCAAATTTTAAATCTGAATGCACCTCAATGCTGAATTAAAAATGGGCGAAACCTGACTTGACTGGAAAAAATAAGTTTATATTGACAAATTTTATACATTTGAAAAACCTTGTTATATATGTTCTACCTACCACATCTGTTGACAACATAATCTACATTGAATTACTGTAAAAATTTCAAGCGATATCAGGATATTAATGACATGTAACCATAAACTGAACTGTCAAATTAAACATATCTGCTATATTAATATTTGATCTATTTACTGGAAATATTAAAGTTCAAGTGTTTGAAGTGCCAACATTATACGTTAGTGTATAAACAACGTGGAAAAAGAAAAAAAAACATGACATTTTTTTCAAGATTTCTGCTCTAACTTGTTAAATTATTCATAATTTGAAGACGTTAAGCTTATTTTTGGGTGTACAAATTGGACTAGCCATATTTAGCTTATTGATATTACATTACAGAATTCAGACATAAATCAACTTTTTTTGAGAAGTCTATTTCAATGGGTATAAAGCAAAACTAGGCCTATCACAAGGCGAACATAAAATTATTCCAATGATGAATCTTTCTCCCATTACTAACAGAGGGCGCTAAAAGTTTGAGATTTTCGACTCAGGTATTCTTTAGATATATAGGCAATATGGCACTGCTCATATTTTATGTAAAAAATGTGATTTCCTATTACTGGTACCCCTGCTGGTACCGTTAAATTTAATTCCAATATTATTATTTACTTTATCAACATTTAGTACTAATAATATAGCATTTAAAACACTTTTCATTAAGCCTGACGTATGTATCTTGTGTGGTTAGGATATTTTTTGATCCTAACTAAACGGTCCTACTATAAAAATGAATAGACACTTTGGCAATGTGAAGTTTCCTTCATGTGAGAAATATTTTCTTATGGTATGCTTATAATGCACAAAATCATTGATTAAAAATGTGAGTCGTTACTAAATATTAAGTATAAACACGTGTTTAATACACCAAACATAATATTTTGCATCTTAAATTTTTTTGTGCTATTAAATATCCTAGCTGGCTGGCTTCATTATTCATTTCTTGCTACTGTTGGCCAGCTGCTGCCCTGCAGATGGTGTGCATTGAATAAAAGGATGAATCATGCATGTGTGTTCCCACCCTAAATTTCACATTTTTAAAAACTAGAAGGTATTTTCATTAAATATTTTAAGCGAGATATTCTACTTACCGTGCAACATTATTACTTGTTCCTTTAATCAGTTCTGCTGATAAATAGCTAATTTAAATTCCAAATGGACGATTCGAACATATTAGTCTCTTCCATAACTGCTTCTGTCACATACAGGCCAACATTTTTTTCTCCAGCGTTGTAATTCTAGCGTAGCGTTTCATCAGCAAGGCCATGATAAAGTGGTCAAATCGCATTTTCTTTAACAGATCCAAAAGCCTGGGCAATATTTGACACTGAAAATGTGTACATACAAGCTATTTTATTGTAATCCATATTGCATAGCATTATTCGTGAAAATGATGCTGGCGATTTTACCGTTGAAAAAGCTGTTACCATGACAACCAGAAGATGGGGAAACGAGATTCTCGCGTGGTCTCGTTGCTGAAGCTTGTATAGTGGTTGTTTACATGTGGTGTACGCGTGTGAAAATCAAGTTTGTTTAAAAAGTTATGCTTCATATTTGTAGTTCATTTTAATATTTCTCTATGGTGAGTTATTTATATTTATGCTTGGAACTCTTGGGAATCAGATGGGGTGAAAATTAATTGGTGTTAACTTATTTATCGAAGGAAATAGTACTTTAATCTGCATGGTATTTGAAACTTCGCAAGGGTTGCTGTCGGCCATGTCTACCGGCTTTTCTTTTTAAACTTGTCAACTTGTACAGCTTGTTGAATGGGGATAATATTGTATTGTTTAGTTTCTGTTTTGGGTGTGTAGTGGCATATCTGAGTTGTTATTTCCTGAGAATATTTGCCCCTGACAATAATTTCGGTAATGCTCTAAGCTTACAGGTACTTATTAATTTAGTGAATGGGCCAATCGAAGCTAGGGCACTATATGATAAAATGTTAAATGTCATGTCACTTTTTCCCGAAAATCTGACAAATGATTACCGTGTGGCAAATAAACTCTTCGGTGTTGGTCATTCTGTAAGTCCTTGCAATCTTGGACTATAATGTCCAATTCATGCAGCATGAGATTTTATTTTAAATGAACGTATAAGATATCCATATCAAGAAAAAATAATTTTAACTTTTACAAGGATTGATTTGGGAATACTGATTGCCAATTCACTCACAGTTATTTTGCAAGTTTTTTTTTTCTTGCAGCTAACGCTAATTTGCAGTTAAAAATGACCACATAATATTTAACATGCATTATTTGCCAACTTTATTTTGAGTGAACAAGTTTCTCGAACTGGTGTTTAATGAGCAATTTTTTAATTAAGTTTTGAGTGAATTGGCATTGAGAATAAATATTCAGAAATAATTTTCCAATAAGTTCCACTATGTCCTGAAAATCTATCGTACCACTGATTGAAGACATTCCACTGGGCTTATGCACATTAAAAATCCAAGCATTTTTAATAATTATAATATTTATTAAACATATCATAAAAGTCAAGTTGAGTATAATAGAAATCTTATGTATTAGATGAATGAGCATTGCACCGTATAAAATTAGGGAATATTTTGAAGAAATGCAAATATACACTGCGTGCATTTTATACAATTAAATTTGTTAATAACTGGTAGACCTACCATACACATGGTTAAGTATATTATATTGTATATTATTATTCATGATTATAGCCTGCTTAAAGCTGGGCAATGGAATGTTTTCACGTCCCCAAACTGCAATGCAGTAATACAGTATGGTACTGTACTCTGGATCCAGAAATCTCTAAGGCAAATTGAGACAATCATTATCTTTGTAAACTTTTTGAGTTGTTTCAAACACATTTTGGGCAACTTCAATGATTCGAGGTAAAGCTGCCCTAGCTTCAGCCACTGGTTGAATGCAGGTCGTCTGGACGAGACCTTCCGCTGTTGGCAAGGTGTGCATTGCCAGTATGGCGCCCTTTTGAATGAGCCATGGGTGATGCTTTCCTAGGGTGTTTCTGTAAGATTCCTGGGACACTGAACACGTTTTCTCGTGATCCTCCAAATCTTTAACTTTATCTAAAAATGTTATAATAAATTCCAAGGCCCAGTGCAGTCGCAGTAATGTCCGTGCACCGGAAGGCTCCTTTCCCTTCAATAAATTATTTGCCGTTTCATAGGCCATCATCTTCTGAATTGTTTCGTACTCTTTTCCATTATCCGACTTCAAATACTTGTCCAGAATGCCGATCTTTGATTCGATATCCGATGCCACGAAGCCGAATATTCTCCCTAAGAGCAGAAAAAATCTGGGGAAAAAAATTATTTTTACTTATTGAGAAAAAGAGGATCCTACAGCCATTACAGTGCTAAATAAAAATTCAGTTAATTTGGGAAGCCTATAAATAAAGTAAATAGCAGGTTCTTAACTTTGGAAAAACAAATTGGTGCTAATAGTAGTTCACTAATGATTTATAAATAATGAAAGATGAGTTTAAATTAATAGCCTAGGAAGGGTAGTTATTACTCTTAGCTGGAGAACCATTGCCGAGTGACGTCATAGGGAGGTCTCTTATAACATCAGATATCATTTGTGGTTCTCCCTATGAAATCTCATGAAGACAACAATACCCAGCAAAAGAAGTTTCACAGAAGCTGCAGAGTTTCTGATCTGAAAACCTCTTAAAATCCAATTTATCGTGAAACAAAAACTGCCGAAATGTGAGTAAAAACTGCAGTTTTTGTCACAGGCTTTTTTGCATTAAAATTGCAGTTTACCTGCTATATTCCATTGTTTATCTGCAATTTTTGTTTCATAATAGCAGATTTTTCTTCAGTTTTTAACATGCATCAGTGAAAACTGCAGAAATTCTGCAGTTTACAAAGAAAGTTCTTGCTAGCCCTGCAGGGTAGTTTTCTTCATGGGCTAATATTTTCATCACTTCTTTTAAATAATGGTAGCAATTTTAGAAGAATAGACTTTCTAGTTGTTGACACTGTCAATGAATCTATTTGTTTTGCATTTATGGAGCTACAAACATTACAAACTTCATGTCAATCTTGCTTTTAATTTAATTGCTAGATTGCCATAAAGTTTGTAATTAAAAACTTCCTTGTTGTAATTTCAGAACACAGAGATAGTTTTAGAAAGGCAAAACCAAATGGATTCCTTGACAGTATTACATCAACAACTTCCAAGTTGAGCTCAGTTTCTATTTTTAAAGTGGCTGTGTTGAGTTTCTAGTTTACTTGCACACTTCCAGATGGCACCACTTGACGGTCCATAGTTGTATCAAATAATTACAGCGAGGACGTGGCTAGAAATTCTTTTATTCATATTTCTAAAGAAATAATAATTATGTAACGTATTTTTAAAAATAGTCTTACTTGTGCAAAGCACGATATGCTTGAAGATAAATGGCGAGATCAATGGACCCATCGTCACGAAAACACACATCCAAGTCGTGTAGTAGAGCATTAATATCAATTCGTTTGTCATCTGTTGCCATTTAGGATTTCGTCTGTTTTTCACCAAAAATCAGCCTAAATTAAGAATTTAAAAGGACCACAGTGGTATGGCCAAAGAGAGAGATAGTGACGCGTTTCACTTGTGCTAACTAAATTTGCCAAATGGCATACTAATGTAATCTCATTCACAGCTAATTATTAAATGCTGGGAAACCAGGAAACCATGACCAGCAAGGTTATCATATTGCAAGGTTGGGAATCCACTTACAGATTAGATATTCTAGTCATGTTCAATGTGCGCCACCTAGTTTCATAATCAGCCCTTAAAAAGTATTATACATCTTTATGAATTAGAATATATTTTTTTGTATCATTTCTGGTTAGTTTTTCAATCTATATTTCAAGGCAAACTACCAGAGTCATCGTCGACTGATGATGGTATTAGTGCAAAGTCTTCGGGCCTTCTGGAGAGGGAAGAGACGAGATTGGGGGGTGGGGGGGGGAGGGTGATTCTGTAAGGTGGGATGAAAAGAAGGTCGTATCCTAGTTCTTACGGGTACTGCCCTGGCATTCACCTGAAACAGTGGCAAAAAATCTATCAATGCAACTTACCTCGTCCTCAGGAATCAAACTCAGATTTCTCGATTGTTGGGGCTGATGCTGATTTCTATCTTAATTTTAATGGATGAAGTGTCCCACCTTTCAAATAATTGAATATGTGGTGCACCAAACTAAGAAACCTTGCATAGTAGGCTAAACTGCAAAATTTATGGTTTTTTTTCGATGTTAAAGTGCAATAAATACATCGTATAATGAAACAAACTGCAAAACTGCACTTTTGATAACATTTGCTTTATTCAGTCAAACACGAGTGATGAGTGTTTATGAATTGTTTAATTATTGAAAGTAATCAGAGCAATAATGACTTATTTTACAAAAACGATACTGAAAACTGACATGTACCATTAAGTTAACCACATATCTTTGAAAGTAAGGAATGTATTTGAAAAGAAATGTTTAAACTGTCAAAACATTTATCTGATCTACGATGACTTTTGGTTTGTAATTTAGCCTACAATCTGCAATTTTTTGTAACATATTTAATTAATTGGTGCTGGTAAACAATTAGAATCTATTAAAAAAATGAATTAAATTAGTTTAGAGCTTATCACAATATGTTTACAATAACAAAACTTATTATTTTTATAAAAAGTTGTGCATGAATGACTTCTTTTGTGAATTTATATACGACATTATTTTCAGTATACACTTATGAGTTGATAATTATCACTTTTGTGTATAAATAAACATGAAATATATATGCAGGGTGACAAAATGCTTGGATCCATCTCAAAGAGATTACGCGACTTTTTTTTATCTAGTCATTAAATCCTTGTCATTGGTCAGTGGGGGATTCATCTTTGAATTTTGTGGGGGGGGATTCAATCTACTATTCAGATATATGACAACTCCCTAGGCCTGAGGGATGGGGCGATGGCCTTCCCCACTCTTCTCAGATTTGCCCAAAACATATTTTCTATCTGTATTCACTCCATCCTAAGTACGTTGAAGAATTTTTTTTGATGGATCCAATCATTTTACATTCTCTAGTAACTTGAATCACGTACAAAAATGTATTGGACTTGTCGGAAATTATCTGTGAATGCCTTTGAATAACATTTATTGTAAATATCCACATTCGACCATGTTGAGAGATATAAAGTTTGTAGTGGTCCTGTTTGCATATTCCTAAAATATTCTCATTGATGTAAAAAATATATCATGCAACATTTTCACGAATGTTCAATAACATATAAGTCGATCAGAATCCAGCTGATTTATACATTGATATAGAATCTTTCTATACATCTATAAAGACAGGGTTAGAATAAAATTTTAATATTACACTCGTATATTTATTACTTATCAAATGAAATAACATTTTTCAAAGACACACACACACACGCACACCTGTAAAATGTAGGCCTATATAAAGAATTCACGAATTAACATGATTTTGTTGACTCCTCAACAATGTAAAATGTTGACGATATTCACAAATCACAATAAACACCGTTGCATTTTAGTAGTTTTAAAATTGGGACAACCATGAAGACTAATGCCATTTTAACACTGCTTTGGTTTATACTATTGTCTATGTCCTCCATCTTCATTTGTTAAAAATATAAACCTCCTCCACGGTGTTTCATGTGGCAGGAATATGGATAGTGATGTCGATTGACTGGTTGTTTTGTGATATTGGCCATGAAGCATCCCATGGAGAATTCCGCTAACCTGAAAATTAATAAAATATTTTTGTACCACAGATTTGTCTCACGAATTCGTAATAAGTGTACCAGTTCTTACAAAACGATTATTTTTCTCACCTGCAGATGGTTTGGAAGATGAACCAAGGCCAGGGAGCCGGAGCTGGAAATCCTGCCGCAATGCCGTACTGACCATAAATTCGGTAAGCTTCTAGCATGCACAAGACGAATCCGAGGGCTGCTGAGGCGTAAGTGCCTTGGAGAACCTTCTCAATTTGATTTTTGCGCGTAGAGGGCTTCAGTTCCCTAGCGTCAAATTTGCAGTCCTCCGATGCATTCACGTATGCAATATGATTGAGAATAGACATGAGCGTCAGGTCCTGCTTCACCACTTTTGACCCTCCATTCATAGTTAGTGATGGGTCTGGACATGGTAACAAACTCATCTCTAGCATGTCGTTTTTGCTTTTGTTGCCATTCGCGTTGTTTCCGTTCCTCCCTGTTAGTTTCAGAGCTCCATTCGAGCGCATTACTGCTAGCAGACCCGTTTTGTCATTACTTTTATTTGCTTTTGGTACACGTTTTCCAGCTTCCTTGTTTTCCTTTTGCAACATAAGTGCACGCTCCTGTGCATTGCCGTCTTCGGTTGTGGGGCCGTCTTCACTGACGGTGTAAACTCCGCTGCTGCATCCTGGCGTTTTCTGGGGACTCGTTCGGCAGCTGTCTGCTCCAGTACATGAGATATCTGTAAGATGAATGCTTGGTAAATGGGAATACACACTTTTCTGTATTCTTATTCTTATTGAGATCTCAAGAGCATGCTTGTTAAATGCTGTTTTGCTAGCTTTTTGAAGTTTTTAAGATGACATACAATTACAGAAATTTTTATTTGAACTAGGAGTATCTAAAAATTAATCCCCATTTAAGGATTTTTCATAAATATTATAAATTCTTGAGCCTTCTAAAGGAGCCAGGATTGCCACTGACTGGCATAGTATATAATACAAAATGAAAATTGGCAGGCAAAGGCCGGGCAAATTTGTCTACTTTTTAATGAAGTCAGGTAAAATTCAAGCACAAAAATTATATGGACTTAGTCAAATTACATTGTTCAAATGCCGTAATTTGGTTTTTTTTTTTATTTTTAAAATTAAAAGTTCATGGAGTTCATAAGGCAACTTGCTTTATTGATTAAATAATAAGCTAAAATTAAAAAAAGCTATTTAGGCAAAAATTAAAACTACATGAACTAAAGTTCAAGTGATCTATCTAGTGGCAAACCTGAAAAATACTTGGCATTTTCTTTTTTTTTAATTTCGTGCGAAAATAAAACATTAAAAAGCTACTGAAATTTAAATAAAATATTATTTTGAATGAAATTTAGCCTGAAAATATTTTGGGGTTTTAAAAAAACTAACAATCCCATTATAATATAGAAATGAATTAAATTCATCTTTTCACTGCTGAATTATCAGTTATTCAAAATGGCTTTTAACAAAATATTTATTTTGCACTGGAGTAGGACTGTACGGTTTAGGTGCCCCAATAAAATCCAAGAAACCATATGAACTTTCTAATTTATTGCTCTACAATTAGTCGGTTGGAATTAAGTCGGAGTTTTGATTTTGGACGTATTTTGGTGATCTGTCTACTTATTGCAAAGCAAATAGTACACTTTGATAAATATACGTTATACCCATGTGAGCAGTATAACATGTCATCTATATAATTGGGTTTGTATCAATCATGATTTCATAGAATGGAACTTTCCTATTGCATTTTGTTGAATTTCATAATACATTGGCACAATTTTAGCAATACTTCTTATATTAATTATGCCCTTCCATAACCGGTGATGCTGGATGTGTAATTCAATATTCATTTTATTTGAAGGGATTTATGCACCTTTATGCTCTAGCCCCAGTTTATGGAAAATGGCTAGCAATTAGATTTTAATTGTCTCGTCTGAAAGTGGCACCACTTGGAATTGATTACTTAATTCTTGATGAGCTATTTTTTATATTTTAAACTTCGCTTAAATTGGAGACAAGCAGACTAGGCAAATAATATCCAATGCACAATTGTTTTAATGCTCATTCACTAATGAGATTAAAAAATCGATACTCTACTTTTAATTGTTGCTCTTCCAGTTGCTCAGCACATGTACACATCACTGATAATTACACTTAATTATTCGGCGCTCGAAACTATCCTCATTCTCTCGTTCGCATTTTGAAGGGAATTAATTTTGTTCCTAATTGTGGTATCGATTTTCTATGCTTGACATTTACCTCATATTGAATGCACAAAATGCCCCATGAAAAGCCAAAAGGTGCACCAATGCGTACATGGTGACCAGAGACAAAATTACCTTGAATGTCGCCAGCATGTAAATTTTGGCTGCTGTTGGCATGTGAATTGTCGCTTACATAGCTGTACGTTTGCTCGTTCTCGTCCGTGATGCGGATTTTCGGCGCGGCCATGAACGAAGGAACTGCTGCTGCAGCAGCTGCGGTCATTGCTGCCAAATTGTGACAGTTAGCCAGCAATCCCAGTGCTAGAACTTCTCAGCAAAAAAAAAAAAAAAAAGGATTTCATTAGGATTCCCAGATGCCATGTATTCCCTATATTTTCTTGGAAGCCTTTACTTGTCCTATACTCTGGCAGATTTTCTAGATTTCCTATATTTTGCCCATGGTTTATTTATAAAATTTCATCCATTTCATGCCTTAGTTCTATCAATTTCACATGGTTTTATTGCATCTCAAATTAAACTTCATCTTCTCCTTTTATTACAAGTTGAATTCAACCTGTGAGTACTTTCGGGCATGGTTGAGTAAGTTAAATTGTAAAAACTGTTTTATACATTATATTCAAAATGGCATTGGGGCCTGCTAAATTTTTAAGTTTTTATATTAATTTATTTGTTGTTCACTTGTAAGGTATGTAAACAAAATGTAAAACATGAAAATGGCATGGAAAGTTGCGATTTTTTTGGGGAAAAAATTACTATTTATTTCTATGTTTTGGGTAAAAGTTCCTGTAGTATAAATACATTTTGGGTAAAAAAAATGTCCTTCATTCTCTGAGCCTTTATAGGACAGCAAAGATTTCAATATGAAGCATGTCACAAAGACAGTAGGCTACATTATTTTTATTAATTTTGCAAACCAACAAACTCACCTTTATTCTCGAATCCCGATGAATCTGAACGTTGGAATAATGATGGTGGAGCGTGCCGTAACATCTGCATCATTTTCCATCCACCGTAGAGAAATGTCGTACACAAAAATATTCCCCAACAGATGAATGCTGTCTGGTATATGTAACACAATACCTAAGGGAATTTGCCATCAGAACAAATGACTCGTAAGAGTGAACTTAGCATAGGTAAATTTGCTTGTTTTTTTTGCTCTCACCTTGATGTCCCGCTGAAAACTCCAAATGATGTTGGTTGCAATGGTCAAGCAAAAATGAGTGGTGACCACCAAGGACATACAGGATTTACTTTGCAGTTTGGAAGGTCCTAGCTTGAGCTGAGTCAACTGAAGAAAGGCCAGTTGGATTAGTCCAAAGGCCGATATGAGACACGGAAACGCCAGGTCCCACAGGATGGAACCGATGGATTCTGGCATTATCTGAAATTGGCAATTGTTGATGTCATTGTAGCTGGTCTGCTTTTTATTGAATTAATCTGCAAGGTTCGACATTTTAGGCAGAATTTTTTTAATGGTTTTCATGTGAGCTTTTGGATGATTGAGTATGGTTTATGTGATGTATTGGAACCTGGTACCAACCAACACATTCTAGCATGTTAGTTCCAACATGTACCTCCACCATTTCCTACATAGAAAATTGAGTTAGATTTTGAATTTGAGAATAGGTTGTCCAAGCCATTCAGCATTTCCATGTCTTGAGTGTTATAATTGATAAGTTCAGAATATTTTGATGGCTTAGAGCACAAGTAGCCAATGAGATGCTGTGATCACCATATGTATAATTCTATATTAGAACCCTCAGAGCATTATTTTTAACTTGATGTAGTTTGAATATTAAATTAGATTACTGGCTATTAAAAAAAAAATTAGTTTAAAAATTATTAGACCTAAATTTTGAAACTGTATTATTTAATTAAAAATTTTGCCAGAGCTTTCTTTCTGCATGCTTATATATGGGGATACTGGAAACTGTACTTATTCTGTAGTGGACGAATGCATCGTGATATTTCTAAGCAATTCGTTAAAAATTTAAGGATTTGTTTGTTCACTCGTACAGATTTATAAGTTTAGTTCATACCCGGTGTTGAAATTTGTCATTATAGAAGCTTTCTATTTTTATTCAGAAAGTTTGAAAATAATCGCTCCTGCCATGTTCATGTTTACAATTAATGATTTAATGCAAGTGACAAAAGTGCATTTGTTGATGTTGTAGCTCTTGCCAAGAAAGTGTAAACCTAGCAGCTGCTCATGACATGAAGTTGCCAGTTAATCTTGTTCAGTCATTAACGATGCTGACAAACCCAGCAATTATTTATTCCTCCCATTCACGGAATGGATGGATATTGAACGAAAATCACTCTTGGTTATCACTTACCCCTTTGGAGTTGTAAGGATCGATTAGGAAGCAGGTGGCTCTCGAAATACCGAGTAAACACAGGAAGACGTTCACGGACGACATGTAAGGTCGGGTGGACAACTGAGCTCGAAGATTGAGAATGGAGAAGAAGGAATAAAATGCCAACATGAAGAAGAGACAGGCAAAGCCATAGGTGTGAAGCAACCATGTCCATTTTAAATCCACTCGAGCCAGGGTCCAGTCGGGTACGGCGACCGAGTGAGGCCGCAGTGCTTGAGAACCGTTGTTTTCCAGAATTGCTTTGGTCGTGGTCAAGATCACGAATGTCGATGCATTCGGTGGAGGGACGTCGCTGGATGTAATGTTAATTGGGAAAATGTTGTTGTTGCTGTTGCTGCTGCTGCTGCTTAGGCCATCCCCTGTGGCGACACTGATCCTGTTGCTACTAATAGCCGCACCGATGGAATGAATACTTGGAATCATGGTCGGATTATTTTGGGAAATGTTGATTACAATAATACTCCATTATGTGGAAAGTACTCTGATGATGTCCAGCATCTTATTTTGAGCACAGGTTGTAGTCTTCTAAATGAACTTTCCAGTCAATAACTGCATACTGGAAATGCCGACTGACGGCAATAGCCATCATGTGTTATTGATGCAGTAGGATGCGATCTGTAATTGAAAGTTGAAATTGCATTTTTATACACAGTGTGGCAATTTTTGGGTCTGCTATCCCCAGATTCTTACTTCCCTTTCAGAAAATTGTTGTTACATTAAATATCTTTGACTGATCACAAATGAAACAAATACCATATATAGGCCTACTTTGAAAAGACGTGTGTTACAACGGATGACAACTTTCATAGTGCTAAACATAATCATTGTATGTATACATGTATAAGTCAGTATCAATCAATCAATTTATTCAAGGCAGTTGGTTTTCACCTGCTGGGGAAGCACATCAGTACAAATAATATAAATTCAAAGGGATGTAAACATGAATTACTTGGTCCATTACATTACATTGAGATAAGATATTGAAAAATAAGGAAAAGATAAAAGAAAATACATTGCCTAAATATCATATTTCGATTAACTCATTTGGTGAAAAAGGGAGAAAAAATGAGTTAAAGATATCCAATTAAAATAATTTATTACTTCTTTCATGTAAAAAGGATGTTTGAACATTTTAAAATGTAAAGAGAGTAAGATGAGTGGGAAGAGTAAGATTAATGAAGTTAGGATTATTACATATTGTACAGTAATATAAGGCAACCACTAGCTAGACTATTTGTTTTGTGGTTTCTGATGCAAGAAAAATACCCACTTATTTCTGCATCTGAAAATCGGTATTTGCAAAGCTGTAATATACCGAACGTTTTCTTTCCTGGAACCAATAAAAAGTTAAATTAACCTGCTTGTGGAGACCTACATAAGAGTAAAATAAATATGTTCAATATCGCAGTGACTTTTCAAAGAAAGCCTACTAGTCAGAAGCATATTACAGTTTCCTAGTGACCACTTGAGAATTTCCAGCAAAATTTTATAGACTTTGAAAGACCTAAATATGACTTGTACGGTGTTAAACTTAATAAAAGTAAAAGCTTTTGATAATTCAACATTAAAGCATTTTGGTTTTTTACTGAAAGAGTGAAATTAGATTGATATTTCTGGGGTAATGCTGATGATGTTAACAATTGATAAATGAAAAGTTTGCAAAAGCAGCATTAACTCATTAGTCATTTAAGTCATAGTCATTTAACTCATTTAAGTCATAGTCATTTAACTCATTTAAGTCAGGCATTTAACTCATTTAAGTCATAGTCATAGTGAGTCAAGATAAAATCCTGAATTCACCAAAGTAGCAGTGAAAGCATACAAAAAATTGACCAATGTTCATTTATTTTTTATTTATTTTTTCCGAAAAGCAGTTAATTTGAAATGATTCAATTTAAAAAAAAAATTTACTTAAATCTGGCGAGAATCCATGGTCTCCTCTGAATGTTATAAAAATAGTGCCAATTTAATTATGACCTACTTGACACCGATTTCCCATAAAATTCTACTTGCCATCTTGAGAGCAACATCTTTAATTGTTAGTATATTTGTGAATTATCCGTAATTTCTTCAAATTGAGTTAACATAATATTTTCTATTAACATATGGGCAGCACTTTAGTAACAAATGTCTTTAGGATCTTTTCTGAAGGTTAAAACTCAACTTATTTGCTTATCGAGGAATCTCTTATGTAAATTGTGAATACCAACATCCATGTTGGTTTTGAGTGCATTTAACCATTAAGAAATAGGTTAGGCTTTTTTTTAGGTAGTCAGTTTATGTAATCTGTATTCATGATCCAAGGCAAGTAGCGAACTTGTTCACCAAATGATGATTAATCATGGTTTTAAATGTGAAGTGAAAATTCCATCGAGATTTTTATCCTCAACATTTCTGTGGCCAAATGTTCTCGAGCAAGTTTTCTTTAAATTCTTTTTGCATATTTTTTGCATCGTAAAAGGCAGACTTAAGCCCCCATCATTTGGGTGATGGTGTTAGCGTAAGCTTTCTATGGTTAACAATGTCTTTTATTGGGAAATTCAGTTTTGCATGGGGCCTACTGCCCTACATACTAAATTTAAAGCTGAACTTGCCGCTAGTACATAGGCCTCAATATGATTAAAGTCTTTCAGAAATAATATGTTCTAATTAAATCTTGGGAACAATGTTGCAATATCAAAATGTGACTGGTGTAAATTCATTAACTAAAAATTTGCAACAAATAATGAGCTCTAAAAGGCATTTTCATTGGAGATTTTAATCATTGCTTAATGCGTAAACTCAACCCATATGAAAATGGTTCTGCAAAAATCCTATTTTGAATTTGGAAAAATTGTTTCTGCGTAAGTATTTGCATTAAGTGTAATGTTCTGCAGCTAATAAGGTTCATCACGATTTCTGTGATGGAGAAATTTTTAAGGCGCTTTCATTTCTGAAGAGTTTAAATATAAATTCTTTGGTAGGGATCGGTCACCTTAATTCTGAAACTCAATTTCTGCAGAAATACTGTTGACATGGGTACTTTTGACATCATTAATTCAGCCTAAGCATTTTTACGTACTTTTCTTAAATCTGCATTGCCCTGAAGAAATATAGGCCTACAGGGTGATTCAGAATAGGCCTATATATTCCAAAATGGGGCTCAAATCACGTGTCAATTGCATATCATTTGCAGAAATATGCACGTGCACTGAGTCCCATTTTGGAACAAAAAATCTTTAGGGCATTGCACCTTTAAATTCCATGGCGCTTTTTATTAAAAAGTGTGATTACTCGTATATTTTATGGTAGCCTAAGCAACTTTAAAAATCAGTTAATGTAATGCAGTTTAATGTGTCAGAAAATGTAATCTCTGTTTAAGTATTGAGTTTTATCTCAAAATGGGTTAACCGTATTATGGTTTGGTGATATAGGCGCTCGTAACATAATTACAGGGGAAAATCGACTGCTTTCGTAAATTTTCCATAAAAATGTAAATAATGCCAACACTTTATAGATAGAAATGAAGTGTTTCTATTATGATTGTCGCCGTCATTTTCCTTTATTTAATTTAAAGTGTAATCCTGGCTTTTGGAAGGCCCAGAGCAGTTTAGAAAGATGCTCGAAATAGTGTACATGTAGATAGACAACATCAACATCATCTTCAGAAATCACCTGTCACAAAAGGAAAATGTTGCCATGCCAACCAATCGATAAGTTGCCATCTTTATCTCCTGTATACTATATTGGACTCCTTATGCATGCACGAATACCTCTGAATTGTTCGCAAGTGAATCCTTAAAATGCATATTTCAACCCTCCTCATCCAAGTTTTATCCCCCCTCCTCTTCACTTCCCCCGATTTCCCCTGAAATAACAATATTGAAATATGCAAGGTGGCATTAATATTTAAAATATCAATCGACGACCTTCATATCAGGAACACTTGATATCTTCCGTGGCATTAAACATAAAAGAATTGACGTCAGAATCTAGAATGTTTCCATTAAAAACTTTTTTTTGTTATAGGCCTATATGCCTGCAGGTTATATTTTAATGTTTGCACAGCGTTTCATTCGTAATAACAAATTCTAGTAAACAAGAACGTTGAACATCAAGTATCCTATAGGTCAGGCTAGGTATAATGGGGGAATTAATAATTACTGTCAAAGAAATGCCTCAAGAAATCCTGTAAAATATGTGGGCATTGGAGCTCCTTGCAAGAACTCTATCTCATGTTTTTGCAAGAATTATTGTTGGAGTTACGGTGAAGAGTTTCTGCAGAAAAAATGATAATGTTTTACAGAATAGCAAGCTTCATCACAATTTCTGCAGAAACATGTATACTTTGCAGCAGCTTGCATTTCTGCAGAACATAACTTTCAGTTTTTCTGCATGAATTTAACTTAATTCTGAAATGCTTTTATTGAGGAAATTGGAATTGGTATATAGGATACCTTCATTTTGTAATTTGAAACCAATTTGGACCCCATCAAGATATAACCCATGTACAGTCCATTGAAATGATACAACGTATAGAGCTCAGTGGCGGATTTAACGGTCAGCAAAGGCAGCAGTTGCTGACTGCGCCCCCAGCAAAAGCCTATTGGGGGGCGCCCCAATTGATAGTGCTGAAATTTTTTTTAAATTTAGC
>JAQIXP010001565.1:0-17923 GCA_034700285.1 Proteroiulus fuscus | reverse complement strand
AAACATTTGTTACAAAGTGTTATTGGGGGGGGGGGGTGTCAAAATGTGTAAAATTGGTGTTACGTAATACGTGAATGGTCCTCCTGATATATACTATGCATACCGAAGACTTCGCCAAGTACCACTACCATTATCATGGGCGATACAAATATTTGATAGACATGAAAAATGTTAAATATTAAACAAGGTGGGAATCCCATTTCTGTGAATTGAAATTATTGTTGTGTTCCACCCGACCAAAGGGAATTGTCATTCCAATGGGGGGCTTGATTATATAGCCGTGCGTTGTTGTACGGGGTGGAAGGAGGCGCTGCCTGCATGGACTATTTGCTACCCTGATTACTGTAATTTGTCTTGAATTGTATTTCGTATATGCGACGACGCCACGTTTTTTTCTTTTCGCCCGCTTATTATTTTCCAGCAGTCTGACTGCATACTTTCTCTCCCTGTGGAACTACACATTGGCCGCCATATTTCTGCATTTGTTTAGAATATGTTGGGGTTTCACTCCCACCCCCTTAAGGTTCCAACCTATAAGTAATAGGTTCCATCTGTCTGTATCCCCGGTTAAATATAGAGAAATGCGAGCGCAAAACGGAAATGAAAACTGGGAAAAATACTTATTATTTCATTGAAACTTTTCGTTTGGTTTGCCCTCTTGTTCCACCTCTGTTGCTGCAGCAGTGACCACACCATAGTCATCTGTGTGTGTGTGTGTGTGTGTGTGTGTGTGTGTCTATGGTCTATAACCCTCCTTTTTTGCATCCGTTAATAAAACATACGAATTAACATTTAGGGCTACCTTTCGATGGTGGGGTTTGATTATTTTTTTCCCGTCCCTTCCCTTATTTTAATCTGAATGAAATAAAAACGCCACCTACAAATCGAGCATCGTGTCAGGCTTTTGCCATGAATCCAAAAATCATGTGTCATTACTTTGAGATGGACAGCTTTAGTGCTTGATCCCGGTTTTCGATTTGGTCCATGATGGCGGGAATGTTCTTGTGTCAATGTTGAGGACTGTATTACTGTGTATTAATGCCCTTCTTGACCAGTGGCCTGTATGTACTTCTGTCTAAATTCCTCATGAGTCTAATGGAAAGGCAAATCCGGCTTGTCATACTTGACCACAGAATAACCTTGGATACTGTGTACAAATGCTAACTCATTGATATGGACCTACCTGTTCTTTAAGGTCCTGGCAGAGCTGTTGGTAAAGTATTTGATAGTCATATTTGGTGATCTGTCATCCGGATTCTCAGAACAAGATGTTTTGATTATTAGATAGTTATTTCAGTGTGTGTGTTTAGAATCTGATATATCAGTCAAAATGCCCTTTTATCAATTCTTCTTCTGCTATGAGGCCCAACTTATGACAATCTGTAAAAATTAGACGTACAGACACAGTGGTGACTCACTGACTCTGATATTCGCCTTTTTGTTTTCTTTTGAGACCTTTACGTAATTCACTTGACAGTGGAGGGTCCAAATTTTTTGGGAAGTGTGTGTGTGTGTGTGTGTGTTTGGAGAGTTTTGGTATTTTTGGCTTCACTACCAAAAAGATCTTCAATGCAGTAGATACTTTGTGCCCTGCATGCAACACAATTTTCAATTGTAGTTCTTAGTATATTTTTATTGTACATTGCCATGGTCAAGAAGTCTGAATGTTGACAATGGTTTTGCATACTTTGGTCCATTCTGATGGAGCCGTAAGTGCTTCTAATTATTGGGATTGTTTATAAGCTAAACTTACGAAATTCTATTTAAGAATGAGTTTTTTAAAAATTTCAACGTATTTTGAATTGGATTTGTTTGTATCGACAAGCTGTACTATTTAAGATATATGTTGAACATAATTTATGAAGCATAAATTATTGAAAAGTCATGCTTTGGCTTGGGCAGTTATACAGGCATAAATAAATTAGAAATAGTTAGGATTGGATTACTATTAAAATTCTTCAATAGGATGAAGTCTTACAACTGGTAGTGTGGCAATACAGGCTTAGGCCTACTATTAATTAACTGTTTGAAGAATTTAAGTCATTTCCATATTTGAATTTTATCATAAATGTGTATTCTAAAAGGCATGAAAAAGTCATATTTTATTTGAAAAGATTTACACTTTGAAATTTTTGTTGAGATACTACAATTTTTCTAATAAGAGCAAACTTTAATTGCGATACAGCTTCAAATATAACATAGTCTGTGAACAAGTATCAAAATTAAGGCCTCATCTCTAATAATAGCAGACTCCCAATATACTAACATATATAGGAACTTTTAATGTACCCACATATACAGGCCATTGCCTGAAAATAAGGACACATCTCCAATTACAGCTTCTAAAACTGGCTACATCTAAATATTTATACTGTAAATATAAATGCTGTAGAAAAATATGTTAAATTTTATTTATTTCTAAATATAGATTCATTCATACTTAAGTGTTTATGATTTTGCTACAGTATGTGCATGAGATGCAGTGAGGTTCATATTTCTGATAGTTGATGGAGATTTTCCATGCAACCAGATTGATACACAGGTTTTTTTTATTTTTTTATAAATTCCTGCTACATTTTTGGGCATGATAAATGTGATTCTGGTACAGGTTTCAGGCTGGTTCCTCGTGAATTTTTCTAAATTTGTGCTTATTAAATTCAAGAGAAAAATAAATTGGGATTTTCGGTTAGATACGTGAAAAGTCTTGTCGTAAGGATTTTTGGACACGTTAATACTCATTTATTTACCAATCTATGAGTTTTGACACAGGTGCAGCTTGATGGAAGCACTGCAAAATCATATCAAGAATGCATCCATGTTAACGTTAGCAACAAGATAGAGTAAATTGATTGCCAAAATGATTAATCGACTATCTTTTTTTGCAATGCAAATACTTGTACCCCATGGTTATATGCATTAATATTTGAGTTCTGGCTACCAAATTACGCCAGTGTAACTACAGGGTCTTGCGTGTCAAATTGTTCAGTTTTTTGAAGTCCCCAAAAATGGCCCGTAGGGACTTTATAGTGCATTTATAGGGGAGCTGGGTTTTTTATTTCTGATCGTGCTATTTCTCATCAAAATTTAAAATAATGATCACGTTAAATGAATGCCAATGGAAGTTGAGTGACCCATAGTTAAGTAGGGGCTGCACGGGCGATTTGAAATGGAAATGCATGGGGGTTATTTTAATGGAGATGCCTTAACTTGATTTAATCTGATGAACATCATACTCGTACCAACCTCTTATAGTCAATCCTTGATGCAGGACGTTGATGATACAATTGTCCAATGTTAGGCCTATTGTAAAACTGACTAGTAGCTGGACCTGCTAATTTTGTTGAATTCTCAATTGGAGAACTTGAAAATTCTTACTGGTATACTTACTTGAGTAAATAGAATTTTTATAGCCTGGTTTATGAGAAAGTAGTGTTGAAATTTGGGCTAACATCCTGCTAATTTTTTTTTGCAATAATCCAATTAGGTTGCGTATGTTTTATTTATGTGATGTATCATAATGTAAATTTTTTAAAGCTAAAATTAGATTATAATTTTTTTTACCAGGTATATATTATATATTGCGTGAAGTAGGTCTATATATATTTTCCTCTTAAAATAATCGTAAGAAAATAATAATTTAGATACAAATTGGATAACTCCGAAATTCAAAGAATTTATGACCAAGTTTTTTTGGATATGCATTCGTGTCTATCAGGTCATAATATTATAAAATATCATAAGGGATAAATTTTGTATCAATTCGATATATACTTTCGAGTTGTTTGAATATACTGTAGAGGCCTATAATACATGAATTTGACCCAGGTAAAATAGGTCGAACTTATATAGATACATTTTCAAAATTTATTTTGACACCTAAAATTTTAGTACAAATGAAGTCCTGAATTGTTGACATAGATCTATTTAGTAAATAAAAATATCCAAAAAGGCATAATGTATCTTCCAAATAGCAAAATACCATATAATTTTGGGCCTGAGCAGTCTAGTATATACACCTGTGCATGTGAACATTTTGAAATATTTTGAAGGTTGAGCGAAGGAAAAAATAGATAATACTTATGTAATAACTTTTTGAAAGTTAAATTGTTCATAAAAGTAAATGTTGAGAACAGGATAATTTTAAAAATTAATAGTATAACCTGTAAACATGTAAAATTTAGTTGTATCGATTTTAAAATTGTCCATGCTTTCCAGAATATTTTTAGAATAAAGCTCTTATTTTTCTCTATTATATTAAGTCAAAATGCACCATATAGTCCATTGAAGATTTTTATGGGAAATTATTTTATGTACATATTTTTTAATCTGATAAATTCATGGCTGTTAATCTTAAATATTATGTTTTAGAATATCCTACTTGAGCCTATTTTCCTTGTAAGGACCCATACATAATTAGGTTTATAATTTAATGCCATGCATTTTTATTCGAATTCAAGAAAAAAAGACTAAAATTATTGCCAAAACTGCATGGGTATTTTCTTCTTTTCTATGCAACTGTCTTGGCAGATTTAAAAAAGCCATCAGCCGATAATGCGCCATTAAAAAATAATTAAAAGTAGCCCCAATAAAGCAGCTAACGGCTTGAAACCTGCCATCATTTACTTTAAAATTCTCAATTTGCTTGTTTTTGGCAGTATAATAATTTTCAATATTGTGAGTTATTGTGACAGATATAAGACTTATTTGATTTCATGCATGTTGATTATCAAACAGAAAGAGTATAATTATTCCAAATCAGTTGTTTTATTAATTTTATTTATGTATATTTTTTTTACAGATTGAAGTTTTAAACAAACATCTTTTTATAACTTCCAAGCCCATGATATACTTGGTCAATTTATCGGAAAAGGACTACATAAGGAAAAAGAACAAATGGTATGTTGAAAAAAAAATATTTTTAATTAATTAATGCCGAATTAAATATAGACCCTATACGTTGTTGAGAATTTCAATAAGGAAATAAGTATAATTTTATTACTGAATGGTCAAATTCCTGTTCGTAATTTTACATCGTCAAAGTCATGCAAGGCTAGGGGTAATTTTTGCCAAATTTGAAAAAATTAAATTAATTAAAGCTCAATTAGATCTCTGGCAGACCTAATTTTCCGTGATTATTATTTTTTTTTTATGTGATGTGTGTGAAAAGGAAATTCGCTCTATAGCCATTGTCAGATATAAGTATAGGGCCCATGATTCCCGTATTAGAAACACACGTCCGCGTTTAATTAAAACTCCATTCCAACGCAGGATATAAGCTAGCTAATATAATTGAAAACAAAAATGCACGAAACGAATGAATCACTTGCATGTTGTATGCTACTACAATAAGCCTTTGTAGATGTATACATGCAGGCATGGTCTGCCATGAAATGTAATTGGTCGTGTTTGTAACGCTGTCATGGCAGACTGTTTAGGCCCAAGGTCTTTCTTTTTCCTAAATTGTATAGTTGGAATCTTTCACCAATTTCAATGGTTTGATTCGGATGCGTTTTCCTACTTTTGTGAAAATGTGAGCTGTTTTTATAATTATTTTCGAAATGGTAATATGGCGCAAGGTACTGGTTAATACATCTCACCATGCACGAATCTCTCTCGTTGACGTCTTGTTTTGGTGAATGGCTGAAGAGTGAAAGGGCCATCCAAATGTTATGTAAAACATTAAAAAAAATTTGTTGTTACTAAATTTTGAACCATTTTCCCCCGTTTGTAAAATTTATTTGGAAATTTTCTGATTTTAACACGCCAACCCCCCTCCCCCCCCCTCCTTCCCCTCCAGAAAATTGTTACATTGTTTATATATTCTGTCCACCCTCCTCCTATATACCACTTTCCTCTTAAAAATACCTATTTTAGATGCTAAGATTTGTGCAGGTGCATGTACATTTTTCACATGAATTACGCTTAAATTGCAATGAATTTGTAATTTCTAGCATGAAGTAAATCTTAAGATTTTTTTCTTGAAATCTATATTTTTAAGCCCCAAAAATCGTGATTTTTAGAATCTCAGGTTGTTTATTTGCATCACAATCTGGATTTTGTGTGAAAATCTTGATTTGGAAATCACGATTTTGACAAAATCTGTATTTCCAAATTAACGCTTCTAAAAAATTAAGAATTTATTTATAAAATTTACGATTCCAAAATCACAATTTTGGTCAAAAACATTTACGAGTTAAAAATCACAATGAAAATTTCAATTTGGCACAAGTAAACTAGATTTGCAAATAATATTTTCTTTTTCAAAATAATCCAGATTACCCTATATTTGTATTCTCGGCCAACTATTTAGTTATATTTTAAAACATTCTTGGTTATTGCTAAGTCGACAGCATGCATTTGTAGAATTTCCTTTTGAAATCCCCAATTCACTCTTTTGTTGAACAGGGTATATTGCATATGTATAAATATCAAGTTATTTGCTTTGGAATTGGCAAATTCCAACATTAACTTGAAATGGACCAGAGGTTTTGAGCCATTTGCAAACTTATTGGAGAAAGATATTTTCTATAAATAAATACCTTATCATTTTCTTATATTTTGCATTCAGGCTATATTAGACTTACAGAATAAGTGCATGTGTAACCCCATATTATTTTGAAAAATGTTTTAATATCGTTTTTAATTATCTTCGCTGTCCTAAATCTCCGTAAATTAGCTTGAAACCTGGCCTAAAATCCTAAATTCTGTAAAAGGAAACAGCAAATTTTTTTTGTTAGTGATAGTATTTGCAAATAAATTGAGTATGCGTATATTAGGATCATCCACATATTACATAAGAACCAAAGGGGGAGAAATCTTCATTTACAAAATACCTGTTCCTGGTAATCATGAATAAAGGGAAATATTTTAAATTTTAAAGTTTTTCAACACAATCGTAATTAAGCTATACTGTTTTATTTACAACAGCGCGCAGCGGTCTATTAAATGAGTGAGGGCTAAAGAGACGAAATCCCCCCCCCCCTCACATCCCAGAATATTTTTGAAATTATGCCTCTGATTTACAACATGTGATTGCATTTCAGAATTCTTGGGTTATGTGCCACATTGCAATTCTAAAATAATTCACTGGAATATTTAAAATATACAAACTTGGCAAAATGGATTTTTTTAGACTAAAAAATTTGCTTTAGATCTTTCTTGGAAGAATGGGGGGAGGGGTATATAATTATGCAGCGTTGTATTCGGTTCCAATCATTTTTGGACCTGGGCCCTCCGCCTAGCGGCCATTTTATTTTGATTGTTTACAGTTGTCTTCAATGGAAGCGCCCATAATTATTGGAACCGAGTATAGCTAATATTTAAGATGCTTTTACAAATACGCTCCTATGTTAGGAAGTGTAACGTGGGTGGTTGGACTCAAAATTTTTATAAATAGTATTAGTATATATACATACGAGTGTATTGGGAGGGTATACCTTTATGGCCTTTATAAAATCTTGACTTTCATACTTTTTGAGTTATGCATATTTCATTCAGTTAGCAAATTTATACCTATAATTTGAGAATACTGCATGGCATACATTTCCTATAAACGATTTTTACTGCATGCTGTATTTGAAAATAATGCATGGTATAACTGTTTCTTGGAATGACTATAAGCTTATGTTGCTAAGCAAAAAAAAAAGTGTTTAATGTAGTTAATGTATATGCTATTCGATACTCAGGTCTTAGAATCGC
Organism: Proteroiulus fuscus; assembly: GCA_034700285.1. NCBI lineage: Eukaryota > Metazoa > Arthropoda > Diplopoda > Julida > Blaniulidae > Proteroiulus > Proteroiulus fuscus. The sequence goes on along the minus strand of JAQIXP010001565.1, from coordinate 10,225 downwards.
TAAAGTCCGCCCATTTAGGAATATTTCATTATTTATATGCCATGAAGTGAAATGGAATACATGTATACATTATTTTCTTGAAAAAAATATACGACAATTATTTACCTTAAAAGTGGAAGTGCATGTAGACTATAAACAATTGTTTATGTGCATATGAAATTATAGTTTAGGCTTACTAGATATTGAACTAAAATGTCCAAACATTACTTTGGTTAATTGCGAGATCATAATATATATATACTCTATATGAGCAATTGTAGACTTACTTCTTGACAACAATATTTTATTTTACGTTTTATTGCACGGTCTTATTACAACATTGATTGATTTTTAGTTTGAAGAAATATCATTGTACACAAAGTTTTGAAGCTTAAAATTATGAAAGTCTGTTTACTTAAAGGGAAAATCCCACCTCATGAACAGTTATTTTTAAAAGAGCAAACACAGAAAGTTGATATGAGAATGTGAAATTAAAAAATTGGCAAAAATTACCATCAGCGAAATATGACGAAGATAGGCTGCTGATGTAGATGGCGCCATACGTCTATGGCAAATGGCATTAGCCGCCATTTTAGTATGGGATTACTGTAACTTAAATGAATTCATCACAGATGGCGCTTTACTCTATAATGGGGTGCTTTTAGGGATATCGTGACATGACCTTAGGAAATGTCAGAGCAAGTCTATATAGCCTGTTAGATTTCAGAAATATTTGAATATATTATTGAAGTTACTTTGTTAAGTGTGTAGCATCTTGAATCCAGTGGCGCTATTTCTTATTGCCTGTCAAATATTTGATACTATCGATCATCCTTTATAATTTGATATTTTTTTGATGGTTTACCAGTGCTACTTGCAGGTTGTATAGACTGGGTGTTTAGTTCAGTTAGGAGAAATTAACCTGAAGTTAAAGCCAATCTGGGAGACATTATCTTCAGTTATTATTTTTGCGCGCACCATATTTTTTACGACAATTTCAAAAAACTTTTCGTTAATAATATATACTTTCTGTAGCCCATACTAGGAATTACCTGATTCGAAATTAAAGCCTGGAGACATGATGTATGTTCAAGTATTTTGGATAAATATAAGTTTTTTGCCAGTGGAAATTTCATTAGGTCGTTACGTTGTAGTGGTTCAGCAATTTTCAAATGGGCAGCTCCACCCCTTTATCAAACCTCAGACTCCGAGATTCATGATTAAGTCTCCCCTTATGCCTCCTCTGTTTAATAACAGTGATGAAATGCTGCGAGGGGGGGAGAGGGGGCGCTTTTTTTAGGACACATAGCGGTCTCATGAGCCTTAGATGATACATTTTTGTCCAAATCTTGCTTTTAATGCGAGGGAATCCAAGATGGCCGCCATGTATAGCGTCACGCGGGGCATGCTGGGAGGCGCCACTGGCTGCTACGGGCGCCAGAGCGGAACGTCATTAGAGGGCGAGGCCCAAGAAGCCGCTACCTTGTGATTTTGGTATTGCGGACGACAGCAAGGTACCAGCAAGGTAACCAGAATTAAAAACGTGGATCAAAATTAGACTTAGAGCATCATAATCGGTTAGGCTTAACTGATGGTCAGTTTTTATAGAAATTAAAAAATAGCCCCCCTCCACTTATTCTTCATGCAACTGCATGCAAGCGTCAGTTAAGCTTTATAGACAGCAATCAGATTGGAAAATCTGATGCAAACTCACTTAAGCAACAACCCCCCTTCTCTCCTTCCCCCCACCCTTAGTGTCGAAGCCAGAATTTGGTTGGGGGGGGGGGAAATTGTTTCATTTATTTTGGGCAATTGAAGTGAGGTCACACCAAAAAGGGTGTATGAGCTAAATACAAGGGCAATTCCAAAATATTTTTGGGGGGAGGGTTTAACATCGCAACCCCCCCCCCCCACCACCACGCCACTGGTGGCTGAACCTGTTTAAACAGATAGAAGTTTCAGAAATGGCTACTAGGTGTGTCAGTGTTTTATTAGTCATTAAATGTGTGCTCGAACCACCACACACCTGGTGGTAGACCCTGTATGGAAGTTTTCAAAATTGCCGGTAGTGGTGCTAGTGGTTTGTTAGACACGAGTTTAGTTTGCCTTTAAAATATGCGTACTGATGTTAGTCGGTGTATTTAACCACAAACTGGTTCAATTGTTTATACGCACTGGTATATGTGCAAACTGCAATGATAAAGTATAACATCCATGGCGCCATGGATCCGTTGCAACTGCGGACAATTTCCTAGGAATTCTCAATGGCTCCCAACATATACAATTCGTCCAGCAGACTCCTGCAATAATATCTATAATTTGGTGTGTATTTTAAAGTGGTCAAATTAAGCTGGTTGCAATGGCCCCATTCGATAGTCCAAATGTAATGAGTGGGGGGCTCCTTATGCAATTCCGACAAGGGTAAATGTGGGCTTGAAAGTAGGGGGACAACAGCAATGGTCATAGTAGTTTGCAGAGTAATTGAAGGTGGGTCCTCTTTGATAGCAGTAATCTGGAGAGAAAAAAAGATTGTCATAACGGATAGCTGCCATCTTTGATGGTAGGTTGGGTGCACTACAATCACATGCAGGTAAAAATGTGCTCCTTAGGCCATTTATACAAGTGTATGGTACATGCATGCATGGGGCAGTTAGGAGGTAATGCGGCACTGGCTGTACTGCCCATTGGCCTGCCATTAAATAGCACACGCCAGCTATAATTTAGACAATCATAAAAAATTGTTCATGAATTTGGGCCCTAAGACTGCCGTCTTGCTTTGAACTCATGGATTGAACCGAATGCCATGCATTTCCTTTACTTTTCAGGAAATTATTTGTGCATGCTTAAATTTGGTAACATTTTGTTGGGTGACTGTTTTATAGCATATACTGTTAATTAGAAGTTGAAGGACATGGTACTGCTAGGTCATACAGTGGTAAAATGTCATCAAAATCTTACTTTTTTAAATGAATCATAATTTTTGTATGATTTTCATTAGGACATTTTGTAACACATGAATTTGATCAAATGAGTATAGGTAATAGACTTGGGCAAATGCTTAAATGTCATATTATTAAAACTAAAGTTAATTTTCATTTCAAAATGTATTTCGAAGCTTAAGTTGCTGTTAAATCAATGAAGTCTTGCAGGCATTTGTAGAAAAATAAAAATGATTATCCAAACTGTTTTCATCCAGAAAAACCATATTTTTGGACTTGAATAGTCAATAATATGGCATGCAATATAAAGAAAAACAATAAAAAATTAAGCATTATAATTATGGATTTCTGCAAAAGCAGATCAGATTTAGATGAAAGTTGTTTAGCAATTTGCGTTTTTGCATAACGTGAATTTAAATTTTCTGAAGAACTAGTTATGAAAGAGTTTCTACGGCAACATCAAGTCACGTTAAGTGCATGGTTGTTTACTGTGCAAATAACTACGCAGGAGTAACTAATATTCATATAGAAAAGTAATTTTGTTTGGCTCCCTTTCAGTTCATTCTTTTTTAATTTCCTTTTGATTAATTAGGCATTTTATTTATTGACAGGAGTGATTATTATTGTTATTATAAGTAGAATTTATTGCGGCCATAGCAGGCAGACCTAGAGCATAAAATCCAATTATGGGTTATTTAGTAACCATTGTAATTAAAGGATATTAATACTAGTTCTGCATGGTGTTATTGTTATCAACACATGTTAACTAACAATTTTTTTTCCCTCTTTAGAAATTACTTAATTTTGTACCCAGTTTTCTCTTCAAAATTAAATTTGAAAATGGTTAGGTTATAGGTTTTCTGTATAAGGGTGGGTTCCTTTTGGGGTCTTTTTGGGAAATCTCTTCTAGATTGGTTAGTGAACGACTTTGACTCTATGAGGCCTATACAGTCTAGTTTTGGAATGCTGTTGTTTACTAATTTAAAAGTCAACAATGTGATTCATAACATTTTTCATTCTATTTCAGGTTAATTAAGTTGAAAGAATGGGTGGACAGTCACGATCCAGGAGCCATTATCATCCCATTCAGCGGAATTTTGGAAACCAAATTAGTCGATATGGGACAGGAGGACAAGGACAAGCTTTTTGTAGAAAACAAAACGCAAAGGTAAGGCACATTTTTACCAATCAGTTCTTGTAGGCTTACTGTAATAACTTGGAAAAGGTATGATAGTTCCATTGAGTTCTCCCCAATTTGATAATATTTCTATATTTTTGGAAAAAGAATATCTATCCTATATTTCGAGTAAGAGGTGTGTATTAACAGTAACAAATTATCAAGGAAGTACAGCAAATCTAAGTTTGAAACTTGTATGGTCCTAACCATTCATGATTGCACATGTTCGTGCATAATGGAGATTCAAATCTTGGGACCCCACGACTGATTTGGGCATTATCATGGGTTAATGTATGGGTTGGCCACCCAATCCCAAAGGAAAACTCAATTCTGAAAGGAGGCGGGTCCAAGCACGTTTCAATACGCTTTTTTATGGCAATTTTGGACAAATGCCTTCAGTAGCGCCCCTGGTGGTTTCAATAATTTTATCAAGTTTTTTTTATACCTGTGTACACCGAGTATCACGCACGGCAAACTCCTCCTTTTACCAATTTTGTGACTGATGAAGGAATGATCTCCCCACTTAACCCCCTTTAAAAAGGCTCTCCCATCCCTCCTTGTTCCCAACATGCATCCTATTTTCACGTATTACACATGGGTCAATGCTTCATGCAAATTCCCTTTTTCTTTTCTTGATAATGCAACTGCAGTGTATCGATTAGCTACTTGAAAACTACATACAGAAATGGTTTACCTCAATTCCCTTGCAAAGAGTATCCTGTAACCTGTTCAGTAAAAGAATGAACTGTAAGTTAGCCAGTCGACGATATTTGTCATATACCTCAATTATACCTTATATGTAGATTAGTTTCTCCAGCATGGTAATTGTGTCAGTATAGCATCTGGGTGGTCCCCCCAGATAGTGCTGAAGCCAGGGATGTGACAGATGTGAAAATTCGTGAATTCTATAAATTTTTGTTATTAACATGTATTGGGAAAATTGTAAAAGATTTAACAAAATTCTCCTAAACAGGTATCATCTATAAGAAAAATATGAAATATACCATTGTCTATTTCTGCAGAAAACATTTCAGAATTAATGTGACGAATTTCTGCAGAAACATGACTGCTCCTGCATAAGTCAAGAGTCATGCAGAGATTCAGATTAGTTTTTCTGCAGAAACTTAATTTGAAACTAATTTCTGTAGATGATTTTCATAGGATGCTCTTTTTGCAAGAATTATTTAGAACCATGCAATGTAATAGAAATGGAAACGTTACGTGCTGTTATTAGTAATTCTGAGAAATAGGCTTCGACCCCTCGCTAGGGGGGAGACACCATCATGCATTAGAACCCCAATAACAGTGCCAAATTTTGCTGGAAAATGGCACAATTTCCATTGAAATGGAATTCCAAATTGTGATAAAAGCTTTTGGTTGTGATAGTAAGAGTGCAGTGTGACAAAATAAAGTTGTGATATTAGAATATATAAAAAAATTGATAGCCTTTGTCATACCCTGTAAAGTAACTAGTCGAAAGCAGATCTTATTTCTGATTAGTACATTTGAGTATGCCTTCTGTTTATTCTTTTCTTGGATAGAGTATAGTTTGGTGAAATTTACTGAATATAATCAAAGGGTGATGACCTAGGATTTACAACACAATTAATGTGGGTTTGTTGTGTGTAATTTTCATAATATATTCATTTGATCTTGTCTGGACGGAAAAGGGCATCAGGACTTAGTTGACCCCACAAGCCCCTAAATTTTATTTATTTTTTCTCATTTTTATTATAATTTTAGTATGTACCCCGTAATGAATTCATTGCGTTTATGGGCTATGTTTAAATGCTGGTAACTGGTGGTTAATGTTGTTGTTAATGATAGAATTGCATGATGTAGGATTAGAAATATCTTGACCCCCAACAAGAAACGGATGAAAGTCGGATGACAGTCGTGCGCAGTTTCTCAAGGGTTTCTTCTGCCTGTTTTCGAAACGCTTAATTTGCCTGGATTTTTGCCATATGGCTGATAATACACCAGTTTTTCGAGGGGTTTTTTTGGGGGGTCGGGCAAGAGGTTTGCCCATATTTACATGAAAATGTTTTCTCGGATAAATTACTCGCTGCTCATTGGCTGGAAATATATGCGCTCAATAAAATATGCATTTTAACATGCAAGCCCTATGATTAGGGTTGTGGCCCATCATGTCAGGTTGTTTTCCTCTAAAAAAAAAGAGATAACAGGAATGCGTATGGGATATATTTCACTTAAAAACTATAAAAATTTTGAAAAGAAAATTTAAGAGTTTTTGTACATAGGAATCGTGCAAACCCATCAGAGCCGTTGTCCTGGGTTTTGAAATTCATAGTAAAAGTTACTGCTATTAAATGTTTAAGATAAAAATGGTTTGATGTTTAACACTGTTTAAACGGGGGGATTTTCTTGGAAACGTGAGTGCAGGACCCACTGTACTGAAACTTTAGCCAAATTTCTAATAAATCTTCATTATTTATCTGACATTTATATCGTTAGCGTACCGGTGGCAAAATCGGGTTCATAAATTGACCAGGACTTACTGATGCTTTGGTGTCAGTGTGGAATTTGGGGTTTAGTTACGAAACTCCTAATACCAGGTCAAATGAGAATTTTGGAATTGGAACCTAATTTCTTTTAAAAGAAATCTTAAGTTTTAATGATTTTTTAAAGTCAGGAGCTGCATGTGTGTATTCAAAAATTTGCAAGATAATTTTTTTTTTATTAAAGCCAGTGAGAAATTAAAACGATGATTTTGCAAAAATAATAGTCTTAATTGGCAGGGTATCTGGCCATATAAAAAATTTAGAAATGTCAGGGAATACGTATTTAGAAAAACAGCTCTTAAAATTAGCTCTCCATAAAGAAATATCCCTGTGCTCTTAAAATTAGCACAGGAAAACTTCCCCTGTTCTTACCAATTTTGACCAGGAAAAAATGAAATTATTTGGCATCACAGCATAACAGGTGAACATTTAACTCAGCTAGAATATCTAATTGTGTTTATTGTTGGATTTTTGAAGAAAATTAAACAAATTGAAAGTTCTGTTTTGTTAAATGATTTCAAAGACCTGTTCTTGCAATTGGCAATGTTGTCTTCTCGTTCTTGGAATAAGTATATAGGCCCTTCAGCATTAAAGGGAAAGTCCCACTTTGATAACGAGTAATTCTTAAATAACACACTTATTAGAAATGAATAGCTGTGGCAATAATAATTGCAGCAAAGCTTCCATATTGAAGAAATTACGACGTTTTCAAAATACACATTAGCCGCCATTTTTCCATAGCTGAAGCAAGCAGTGCCATTTGGTGGCACCCTCTTGGACGTGTATGTGTATGTATTCCATGCGAGTTGATGCCTTTTATCCAGTAGAAGGCGCTAAACAGTGTCAGTGAAATGGCGCCAATTTGGGCTTTCTATTTTCAACCAAATCCACATATTCAGAACATTTTATCTAATGATCAGTAGGCTCAAATCCAATTGCAATTTCCATGTCTATCCTAATTTTTCAAGCTCTTTTCCCTAAAATCAACTTGTTTCAAAGTGGGACTTATTAATGGTTTGGTGTAAAGTTGCCATTATCAATGCATTTTGAAGGGAATATAGAAATACAAAAAATGTGGCCTTTGGTGGCTGAAATTTTTTTGAAGTTTAAGAAACTGCCACTAGGTTTGTCAGTGTTTTTTAGTCTTGTGAAATGAGCAGAACCACCTTTAAAATCACCACGCACTTGATGACTGACCCTGTTTGAAAGTTTTGAAAATTGCCACTAGTGGTGCTAGTTTGGTTAAATCCTGAATTAAGCTTCTTAAATAAGCCAAAGTTTAAAAACTAAAAAAATAGTCCAAAATTGTGAGGATTGAACTTTTATCTTTGTTTTGCATCTGCATGCTGAGTGGGTTACATTTTGAGGCCTATATATAATTTACTACCGTTTTTAATATTTATTTTTGCTGAACCTATTATTAAATCGGAATGTTGATGCATTCTATAGCTATGATTGTTTTATGGGCATAAAATGCATGAGTCTATGAATTTATTATGGTGTATCGATAGCATAGTTTTAAGATTTATTCATAACCACATATTCATTTTTCCATTCTTGAACTGAATTAAGCTAAAATATGGCCTCCCTGCAGCACAATTTGGTCTTTGGTTTTGCCCACCTATAATGCCATCTTTTCTGCCCTAATGAGTTGTTACCCTCGTTAATACCTTATTATTAAGCGCCTTACACTGTTGTTTAGAAATCACCAATAGTGGCAATTATTTCCAACTTAGGGTGGTTTGATTAATGTTGTAACTAAAATGCAAAGCTTGGACCCATTTGTAACGAGCCCATGCATGCTGACTTCTAAGATACTTCTTGCACCTGGACCAAAATCTGGGGTTACAGATGTCCCTTAGATTTAGATTCCAATATTTTGTCAGATTTTCGTATTTATTTTATTTTACCCATTATTTTAAAAATTTACAACTTTGTTATGCCTAATTTCTTTATAACTTTCTACGGTGTTAATGCATCCCAAGGGCAGTTTAATTAAATTTTAACCTTTTTTTTGAAAGTTGAATTCAACCTATATGAGATCTTTGCCTATATAATCAGGGGCAGTTTTCTGCCATATAATTTAATTGTCCATTGATTTTATAATTTTCCAAAATATTGAAGTTATTATGATCCTGTAAAGTTCTTCAAATAGGCCTACTGCAATTTTTTTTAAAAATGATATAGGCTTGCTCTTCTATATTAAAAAAAATGCAGTATAGAAGAGTAAGCCTATATTATATTAAAAAAAATTTGCAGTATAAACTGTATTGTTGCTATAATATATATCTTATATTTTGGAAATAAATGTCTTATATACAGGGTGTTTTATCAGAACGTTCCATCACAAACAACTTCTTTACCTTATAGGCTCTTGAAGTGAACTATGTGTTAGTAAACCTGTGCTGGCACTGTTTTAATCTCTTAGGTTTACTGACAAATAGTTGATTTCAGGAGAAACTGCAAAGGCTTCTATGTTGTCCACGGTGGAGCGTTTTGAATGAAACACCCTGTACTGTACTGCTGGGACTAGTAATTTTTCAGATTTGTCATTTTACTTTGTAAATTATCGAGGAAGGATATGATTCCTGTTTTGCCAAAAAAAATTTAATTTTTTTTCCCCTTGCTCATGTCTTAATGAAGCCACTAATTTTTTACTTTTGGCCCCTCAGTATATGAATTGCAGTTCTTGATTCCCCTGTCAGTGCAATTCAAGTGAAGTAGAGGCAGTATACCAAATTTACAGTCAAAATGTTACTTATTTTACAGTTTTTCATGAAATATTAGAAGGTTCCAGTGCCGATTTATTGTTAAAACATACGATTATCAAAATCGGTACACAGACTATTCCAACAAAGCCTTAATTTACCAAGTTTGACATTTTGTCTTTCATTTTATGTTTGTATTTGCAATGTTTTAGCGAAAAGGCCCTTTTTTCACAAATTGAATTAATTTTTTTTAGTTTAATTCATGAATAAACAAATGAAAGTAGTGAAATTATTGGTAACCAGACACCAATGAAAAAATATCCAGCTAATATTATTATCATATTTTCGTATATGGACATTAATCATGTGAAGCAAATTTTGACACCCGCCCATCTCCGTGCCCCCTGGTGAGGGTTAAGGGGAGATTCTTGTCCATCCCCCTCCCCATTCTCCCAAACAAATTTGATTAAAATTACTCACTAGAACCGAAACCTGGAACATAGTACTATGGTGTATCAAAGTGTCTATACTGGGTCATAACATCTTAAAAAATACAAGAAAATTCAAGACAAGTCATACTTTGTCTCTTCGATAATAAGAAATGATAAATAATTAATCATAGTTTCTCCTCATAAGTCATAAGTTTGTAAGGTATGATTAAGTTGCTTCAGGGAACCTATTATGTGCCGCTTATATTGTAAGCTTGGGAACTTTTAAGGGGGCTGTCCACACTTTTAAAAAATGCATGCTCCTATGGGAATCTCCATGTTAAGTCAATTAAAGTATCGGTACAAATTAATCGATAATGGCTAAACATAAATTAACGGGGTTTGATTTTTTATGAAGGACAATTAAATTTACTAAAACGTGATGCATGATTTTTTTGTTTATCTGCCCCGT
>JAQIXP010001564.1:0-17927 GCA_034700285.1 Proteroiulus fuscus | reverse complement strand
ATTGCACGTAATAAAACTCATTGAAAAAATTCTCAGAAAATAGCTTCGTCATTTATTATGAAATGGATAATTAGCTTTAAATATACCAATAAATAAAGATTTTATTAAAAATCATCTTTAATAGGGTTAAAAAAAAATAAGAAGTAGAAGTAATTAGTATAAGCGCTATTGCAATCCCATTCAAGTTTCGAATGGCACACATGTCCTAACTACGGTATGTTGAATTCGCAAACTTTAATCCTAACCCATAGAACCGAACTACCATGTTGGGACTCAACAGTCTATGTGAACGCTTATCCACTGTTATTTATTGAAGCCATGATTTTACCAAGCAAGCGAAACCCTAAAAACGCCAGTTTATTATAGGAATGTAAGAAAATCTGGTAATTACCTCATTTTGTTTTGATTTACCGTCTATGTCCAAGGTCTATATAATGATTACCGCACACGAGTTGTTTTAAATTGCACAATTGAAGCCTTAAATTGTTTATACTCTAGAATAGGTGCTTGCTAAGCCTGAAAAACCACATTGCTGGCCCTGATAACCAATGTGAAATGAATTCAGTTTTTAACTCTCTAATGAAGCAAGTGAAATGCTGGTCTCCTCAGCGAATAGAAGTAAGGTTTCGTGAGAATAAGCCGACTTATATACGTCGGTATGGTTACGACGACCCCATCAAAAGAAGGGGTTAGTTTGGGAGCAAAAGAAATCAAAAATGAGTTTAATGTATTTTTTGTGGACTTTGGTGGGAGTCTTTAGCTAAACGTAAAACTTGGGCATTTTTAGGATTACTGCCTCGATCAAAGGAATTAAAAGATCCAGTGCCAATGCCAGAGTACAGGCCAAAGAATCTTTGGAACGAAAAACGTGCCCTTTTCGGTCAAAATGATTACATTGGTAGGCATGATTTCAAGCACAAAATTTAATAATATTCTGCTCACTAACGCACAAGTTGTGTATTTTATTCTCAGATATCCTGGGCGATGGCAACGTGCATCCCGTACGCTTACTTACCAACGTTCCGTATTGGCTCAGAGGATTTCGTGGTAATGAATATCAGATGCTTCTCCGGAAACGAAAGACGTATGGCGACTACCTGAAAAATATGAAACCGACGAAATACAATGAGCTGCAAAAACGCATTAAATATTTACACAAATTTATGAATCGTAAAATGGACCTTAGCAGATAAATGTGAACGCTATTCCCTGTAAAATTATTGTGAAAGTATCTAATAAAATTTCAAGCGAGTATGCTTTTTCTATCAAACGGTCTGTCTTCCATCTTTTATTGAAAACCTCCTGGAAGCGTTTTTTTCAAGACTGGAAAATTCCTTTTAAGATGTTTAAGTTTTCAATGCAAATGCCATGAGATTGGAAATATATAACCATAGGAAATTTCTCCAGATATTACAATGCAGGTAAGATACTGCAGTATTGCGCATAGGTAAACACAGGCTACAATAATAGGAAATTTTCCAGTAAAAAAGCAAAAGCTTTATTGCATTTTGCATAAAATTTTTAATTTAGCCACCTCGACCCCTCCCTTTCACACTTTATGGGGATCCATCCCTCCTCTTACGCATGCAAGGAGTTAGAGGAAACTAATGCCTCTAAAATATACGTAATTTATATCAGAAAGAAATTAGATATACATATTGGCATCACAAGTTGCACTAGGATAATCGCCACAAAACACCTAAAATGACAAACGAACACGTTCATTTAAATTATATATATATCATTAAATATTTTGCCACCGTACGAATCCTTTGAGAGCTATAAAATAAAGTTCAATTATTCACCCAAGATAAACTTTGCTCCGATTTCAAGTCCAGTTCGAGTTCGCCTCCTAAGAATTGCAATAAAACTTCGATGGCCTAAGTGGAAGAAAGGATTGAAAAAAAAAGCATTTCATTTGCAAGTTTAAATCTAACCACAGAACTATTGTTATTTCACAATGCTCCAAATTCAGGTTAGACGTTTAACATGCCAAAACTGCATAAGTTTATGTGGGAGAATTTTGTTTTCCAGTTTCTATAGGAATATTTAACAGTCTGTAGTGTCAGCTCACCTTCTGAGAGCCATCCGACGTGTTTGGTCTACTGCCTTCCTTCGCTTTCCTGCCATCCACTGCTATTAACAATGTGGCAAAAGTCTCGATCTGCACTCGGTAAAATTCACAAATGAATATATTATGATCAAAAGTTTATCAAAATTAACTTGCATTGGTACTTACCTTGACAAACTGCAAAAGCGAGTTGAGAAATGGGTCCGTACAACTAAATTTAGACGTTAAATCGTGATCTATGTCTGCAATGTATAATATATGGAAAATTTAGTTTATGCAGTATGGCTTACATTATTTAAAACAAAAACTGAGAAAAAAGCAATTTGCTCACCTCTATCAATTATTTTTACATATGATGAAGCAGAATTTATTGAAAGTGTTGAAAGAATAATGAATTCCTTAACTTTGCTGAGAAAAATAATAAATTTAGTGAGTAGAGAATTAACGTAAAGTTTTCAAAATCTGATGATAATAATGTAATAATAATATCTATAATTGATCACTTCTTAGTAAGAAGATCCATTATTTCGCTCGCCACAATGTGACTTTGTCTGGGTGGTACTATTGTATTTATTATGATAAATGATACCTGAAAAAAGAGATTACATGATATTTTTACATTTAAAATTTTCAAATTATTTAAGGTAACAAAGAAGGCTATACTCACGTCTCTGTTATTATGATGCCCAACTAAAACCATTTCGTCAAGTTCAGGCATGGATTTATTGAAACTCGCTGGCCGAGAGGAATAATTTGTCAAAGACTTCAACAATAATGGAAAAATGGTGAATTTCTCGAGGTCCAATCCAAGTAAAGCCCGGCTGAAATATTTTAAAAGAATACGTTCTTTATAATTCAGTATTTGGGCCTCAATTTTTAACTCATCAATTTCTCTACCTAACTTGGTTAGATTCACAGCCTACTAAGATTTTTTTTTATTTTATAAATAAATATTATGCATAAAATAAAAAAAAAAATCTTAGTAGGCTGTGTTAGATTTCATCAGCTAATTTTAAGGATAATATAAGTTTTTACAATATGGGCCATATATACTTGCCTGCCAGCAGCAGTTATGTCGGTGTACCCCAATATAACACAGTCCTTTAATTCGGGTGTCTGCATCTGATAATTTTAGTAAATATTTTCAGTAATGACGAATAATTGTAGGGGAACAGTGCAGTGGATGGAAAATAGTAAAAAAAAAACCAAACCACTGACTTTTCACACCTGAGTCCAAGTTGACCAAATGATTACGATTGTTATACACTCAGGTGACCAATACAGTTAATTCAGAGATGCTCAACACTTAGTATATACTGTTGAATACCCCAGCTATTAATTAATATTTTAAAATACAATTTTTAAATACCCCCGGTAGGCAAGCAACTATGAAATCTTTTAAAAACACACGATCACTCCTCCATGCAGCTGATTTAACGGTGTAGCGATAAAAGTGCTCATCACATAGAAACCATTAAAATCGATGACTTACAGGATATTTGGTTAAAATTAAAAATTGGAGTACAAATTGGCAATTAAAATAGTCGTTATTTTGAGTGAAGTAAAAAAATTATACTAAAAATATTATTAAGTGCTATGATTCTAGTCATGATAACAACATGGAAATCATATTGATAGAACTTAATTTTCCTACATAGCCACATAGCCACTAAAGTTGTGAGATTATTTTGCTTTGTACATGGTACATGTGGGTTTGTTTTTGAATAATTTCTGTGTAAATAATGGAAAATAAACATCTCTCATCTCCATCAATATCACCATCATCAGATCAAAAATCGGCTGGACACTGTCCAGCAGATGAGTATGAAAATGATGGAACTGTCGAGGCCTTATGGGCTATGAAAGCCTATGAGCACGCCAGGATTTATTTTAATGTTTTGGTTTCTGCCGACCCAAAACTCTTGAAACTTACACCACACGACAATACCATTTATGAAGAATTCAAAAAAGCCTTTCCAGATATAAAATTAGATGTCCTGTGCGTTGAGGAGCTCAAAAGTGAGGATGCCAAACTCAAATGGAGGCCCTTCTGCAACAAGTTTGAAGGAGTCATTGACGATTTCAACTATGGGACACTGCTTAGGATTGACGCCAAGGGAGAATTTACTGAAGAAAATACTATATTGGTGACAAGAATCCAGTTTTATGCACTGGAAATAGCGAGAAACCGTAGTGGTATTAATGATTATGTTTGCAATTGGTTTAATTCCAAGGGAAAAAGCAATGCTTGTTGACATTCTGGTTTTATTTGTATAAAAGATGAATTGAACAAATTGAGCCATTGTTTGTGTAACTTTATTTTATTAATAATGGACTACCTTTTCAATGCAAAGATAGGTTAATGCAGAGGAGCTGTAACATATGATACAAAAGCCAACTCAAAAGCCTGCAATATTGTGGTGATTGGTTTATAAAAAGTATGGCTTGGTTATTATGTGACATCATGCATATGCAATTGCCATATTTTTTGATATTCAAAAACCGACTGAAAATAATTGTTTTGGCGTGGAAGCCTGCTTCGCATCAACGGCCGATCGGTGAATGAACTCTGCACAATAGTTCGGCCAACTTCTTGGAAAAGTCTCCTGAAATTTTTTAATAATAAGTTATCACCTCGTAAATTTCTCTTTCCATCAATTTTTGATTAAACTGATTACCAAGTAATTTTGCCATCTCTTGATTTCCACTAAACATTTCCATGGTTCGAGCCAGCAAGGAATTTCGGTCCTCGTCAGACAGTGGATTGAGCTGACACACGAACCGTACAAGATATTCAGTGGTAAATCTTGGACCCTTTAAAATTTAGAGAATAAAACACCTACCCTATAAATATATTGCAGGATATGAACGATAGGTAATGGGCAAAGCAGTTACTTACAATTGGGATATTTCCTAAAACTAAGTGCATGTTATCATCCCGTACTTCTTTAAGTGATTCTAACTCCTTCAAGCTGTAAACTGGTTCCTTAGGATACAAATATAAATATAAGAATATGATGTTTTGGGGGAAAAAAATATCTCTTTATTATTGGTATATTTTGAATTATTTGTATTTTTTATACAAAATTTGGTTGATAATTTTTGTGGAGTTTGACAGAATTTGACAGAAAAAGACAGAATTTGGGGCAAAAGTTTTTGACCAAACTGTCAATTAAGACTGTTGTGAAGTCATAGTTAAATGAGTTTACTTTTAGGCCTTGAAACCAAGTACACATCAGTGTAATCAGCATTACGGGATCATTCTCGTGCGCCAGTTGCTCCCACGTGGCACTGTGTTCATTCAAGTCTTTCTGAAATTTTAATTTTTCCCAGTCAAGTTTTCAACATTCAATTTTAAAAATTTTAAAAATTCAAAGATTTAACATTTTGCATGTAATTTTCTATAATCACCGATTATAGGGACTTCTCGGTACACATACCTGATATTTCTTGACTTTTTCTTGAAACTCTGGTGTGAAATTTTCAAGACCTTTCCAATTTAGAAAAATGGATGAAATTTCGTTGGCCGACCGGACAGCAGTTGGCCACTGCTTTCCAAATTCCACCTGGGAAACCAATTCTTGATAACAAGCATTGTCAGTGACATCCTTGATCACCGATGGATTGTGATCCTCATCGATGCTGCTCAGGCTGAACAAACTCATGGAATCTTCCATTTTTCCCATTTCTGCAGCTTGTGGGAGTCCCAAATCCTCCGTTTCTTCGTCCCAACTGGAATAGGCTAGGGGCGTAGTGTTCCTCAAGTCTTCCGCAGATAGGGCTCCGAGGCATGGCAGGGATGCCGAAATATAAGGATTCGGAGATTCCTGGATACCGCTACTTATGGATCGAGATGGCGAACTGCATAGGGACCATTCTACCAATGTGCTGGTCGAGGTTTTCCTTTCCAACTTATGCACTACTTTCTTTGGAGCCGTGATATCCGAGAAACTTCTAGATTTTAAAGGACAAATTGCTGTGGACGAAATGTAGGCCTTCCAGAATGGCGTGGCACCTCCATCGCGTTTGTTTTCGCCATTATCAGGACCTGGCTCGATGCAGTGGCAAATGTGAAGCAGTCTTTGGCAAACTATAAATACTAACTAGAAAATGTTTTGCCATAAATCTAAAATCCAATGGTCCATGATGGGTGCTGGTGCTGTCCATGCAAGTGTTAATCTGGTTGCTGATTTTAAAATGTGTTTAGTGTGTTAATGGTGTTAAATGGTGTAATTAATAAACAGTGCCGGACAGCACCGGTGATATATTTGAAAAAGTTCTGTTGAAATTTTAAAATATACAAAATTTCGTTACTTTTGGTATAAATTTCAAATCCCTGGCTTCGTAACCGTGCAGTATCTTCCCTTGCCGCTGAAGATACTGTTCAAACGTCAGTCTGTCTTCTTTATTCGAATCATTGCTAATTTGAAGTTACATTTAGAGAAAAAAAATGTTTAAGGCTGAATCGAAAGAATTAGTCCTAAGGAATCTTCAACCAACCTTAAATTGAAGATGTTAAAATTGGGCGAAATATGTTTCGAAAACTCTTGAATGCATAAAATCTGACCTCTCGTTTGAATTGATTTAGGACTGAAACATAATAGATATCCCAAAATTCAGTTCCAGGGTTTAAGATGCTTTTCTAAATTTCTTGTTGAATTGCTAAGAATGTCAGGAAAAACGTTTAAATTGGAAATTTTGGGGAGTTTAAGACCTACCGCTTAAAACGAACGTATCGTATTGCTTCGTTTGCATTTACCCTCAAAGAATATATCAAGTAGCAAGCGATTAAGACACCTGTACGACCTGTAATAAACAATTACAACTTTTAAAAGTAAAATGCCATTAGTTTAAAATAAGTTTAAAAAACTCAACTGCAACACCTGATCATGTCAAGCCAATAACGAGGCTTAAAGTTATTGGAACAAGATGGCCGACTTCATTTTGCTATTACCGTTCATATTCAGTATTTTACGACTCAATTACTTTTATTACTTATTTTCAGAGGCTATAAACTGCCTTGTTAGCTTACCCAATCCTGCATGACAGTGAATGGCCACTTTTCCTTCCAATAATGCAAATGCCATTACTTTGACCATATCCAAGAGGAAATCCCGAGATGCTACTCCATAATCCTTTCTGTTTTCATTAATGACAAGAAAAGTAATTACTAGTGCACAGTTAAGGCAAAATTCAGCTTACATTTATGTGTATACTTACATGGAAAAATTATAGAAAAATACTGAAATAAACAAAATATACATTTTAAATAATGTTGTATAATTTGGAAATTACATAATTTGTTAATTTTGCCATATTCTGTGCACTTACTGTTGCTTTTCATGAAAACTTGTGGATTGTAGGAAAAGCCACTTTCGTGTAATGCATTTCCACAGTTGGAATGTTCTCCTCTTGTTTGCAGATTAATTATAGATTTTATATTCAAACTATAAAACAGAACAAAATAAGGAAACAAGTAATTGCTTTCTATAAATAGGCCTGCCACATTCAACACACCCACCTTTTAAACTGTTCAATAAAGTTGAATTTTTCGATATTCACTAAATTTGGCCGAGCCATGGCCAGAATGTCATTTGTTACCCTGAAAATAATTGAAATTCAATTATTTAATGGGAATGAAATTGTAAAAAAAACAACAAATTTTGTCATTATAATTACACATTTTCAAATAGATTGATCGCTTTTGTATATTTAGAACCTCAAAAATTAATAGCCTGAAAAATTAACTTGAAATTTTACACAAATATTTGCTCACTTGTCACTTCTTTCAAAATAATAATAGTTTTTCTAAGATGTTATGAAATGATTGTATTTTTTTATATATATTTAAGCGGATGGATCCATTAAAGGGAAAGTCCCACCTTGTAGCAAGTAATATTTAAACAATACACGCTCACTAGATATGATCGAGTGGCTGTGCCAATAATAATTGCAGTAGAGTTTCCATATTGAATTAATACATATTTGGCAAATATGTATTAGGCGCCATTTTTTCATAGATTTCAGAACATATTGAAAGTTGGTGGCGCCCTCTAGGACATTCGTGTCTACGTGTTTTATGAGAGCTGATGCCATTTATCCAGTAGAGGGCGCTACATACTATCAGTAAAATGGTGCGTATTTGGGCTTTGCATTTTTAACTAAATCTTTGCATTCAGGACCTTTTATTTAGTGATTGGTGGGCTCAAATCAAACTGCAATTTCCATCCCTTTCCTAATTTTTCATGTTCTTCTTCCTACCAACCACTTTCTTTTAATGTGGGACTTTCCCATTAATACTGAGATATAGTCCCAATGAAAAAAAAACTGCAGTCTTAAACTGCAGAAAAACTAGTTTTTCTGGAAGTTTATGTAACAAAAACCTACATAATTTTTGCAGTTTTTCTGTAAAAAGTTTTTTTTTCTGCAGTTTTTCTTCAGTTTTTCCACATTCTAGTGATAAGAAAAACTGCAGAAAAACTGTAGAAAAACTGCATAAAAAAAACTTGTACATTTTTTACAAAAAAACTGCCAAAAATTATGTAGGTTTTTGTTTCATAAACTTCCAGAAAAAAACTAGTTTTTCTGCAGTTTAAGACTGCAGTTTTTTCGAAAAAAACTGCAGAATTTTTTTCATTGGGGTAAGATTTAAAAATGCATTGCCTATCAAAGGAAATTATTTTAAAATTTAGTTTTTATCGAAATTTACACGCAATCACCGAGGTATTGCCATTAGCTGATACAGATACAAGTTAACTAATAACAGTTCACCTCGAGAATTGCCTAGCAACTGTGAATTGGTACTTAAAAATTGATTACAGGTTACAGATGTTGGTAAGGAAATAATGTTATTTTAATCCAAAATATTTGCTAAATTGAAGTATTCTGTCAATAAATGTCGATCACGACTTAAGTTCATTGAATTCCTATTACAAATTAAGACGTAAGAATTCTTCCATTGCAAAAAATGGCAAGTTTAAATATAGATCATTTAAGCTCAGAAACTGTGTCGCTAATGACTTTGTTATGGAGAAAGGCCTGCCTAGTTAATTAGTCTATTGAATATTAATGTATTTTGTGTGTGTATAACCGAAACAAATTGCAGGTTTGGAAATTGGGAGAGGCTTGGTGCATTTACATGCGTGTTACAAAGTCTTGTAAACTCAATTCCTGGGTCAAGGTGATTTATGATTGGTGTTCAATATATCGATTATTTTTATCCTGACAAGTACAAATATATTTCTCACTCCCCCCAAAAAACTTTTAAGGTAGAAAAACATATATTGATCAATGCAAACTTATTACTAAAATTTTATTTTTGCATAAAAAAAAATACAAGTCCAGTAGTTTACAGTTAATTTTCCAAATGGAACTCAATGCAAGCGAATATTCAAGCAAACATAATGTATAATGTATGTGTATTGAGCCCCATTTTGGTAAAAATAATGTGTAGGCCTACTTAATGATGAAGCATCTTTAAAGGAAAAGTCCCACCTTGTAGAAAGTGATATTTAAGTTGTTCACACTTACTAGATATGAATGGGTGTAACAATTAATAATTACAGCAGAGTCCTATATTGAAAAATTACGACTTTTGCCAAATACATGTTAGGCGCCATTTTTCCATAGATTTCAGCAATACTGAAAGTTTGTGGCGCCCTCTAGGACATGCATGTCTACGTATTTCATGAGAACTGATGCCTTTTATCCAGTAGAGGGCGCTGCATACTGTCAGTAAAATGGTGTCTATGTGAGCTTGCTATTTTCATCCAAATCTATATGTAATCAGGAGCTTTTATTTATTGATTGGTGGGCTCAAATCTAATTTCAATTTCCATGATTTCTTACCACAACCCACTTCTTTAAAAGCGCGACTTTCCCTTTAAGTTGCTTTTTAGTAGCTAGTGTTGCAAATCCAATATATGCTGCTTGCAAGTTACCACAATTAACAATTAAACATGAATGCATAATTATGTTTGGTGTATAAGTGCAAACTTTCCAAAGGCATAGATTGATGGGGAAGCCAAAAATAAGTCTAATTTGAAGCATTAAACATTGCAAGTTTCTGGCAATTTACCAAATAAATGAGCAAAGATTTTGCACAGATTTTGACCTTTAATCTATATGACCTATATAGAAATTGATGTAATGATGCATAAAATATGCAACGTTGAGTCACGATTTGCTGTATTATAAGACTACTTATAAAATTTGCATGCATGCAGCACAACCTATGATTTGTTAAATTGATCTCATCAACTTGAATTACCTTGGATGATAACGCCTATACTGTCACTTTCAGCAAGTATTTACATAAATCCTTGTTATAAGTATCAATTCTTTCCCGGCCAATCTAATAAATGAGGTATACCTAATCAGAGATTATGGAATACTATTTAAGTATTCTATTAAAGTATTCTATTTAAGTATTCTATTTAAGTATTTTTTAGTATTTAATAATCTCTGACCTAATGGACTAAAATTGAAAGCTAATTGAAACTTGTTCATTTTTCCACTTTATCACTTTGTGAAGTATGCTAAAATACACCTTGCATTTGAATGTTTTTATTGAGATTTAAAGGGGAAAGCCCCACTCTGAAGGAAGTGGGTTGTAAGAAGAAGAGCAATGAAAACTTAGGAATGTCATTGAAATTGCAATTTGATTTGAGCCTACCAATCATTAAATAAAATGTCCTGAATACATGGATTTGGTTAAAAATGAAAAGCCCAAATTTAGGCGCCATTTTACAGACAGTATGTATAGCGCCTTCTACTGGATAAAAGGCATCAGCTCTCATGAAACAAGTAGACATGCACGTCATAGAGGGCGCCACCAACTGTCATATTTGCTAAAATCTATGAAAAAATGGTGCCTAACATGTATTTAGGAAACGTCGTAATTTCTTCAATATGGAAACTTCTGCAATTAATAATTGTCACAGCCATTCATATCTAGTAAGTGAGAACAACTTAAATATCACTTGTTAGAAAGTGGGACTTTATCTTTAACAGAGTAAAGGATACGCCTACATGAAAGTAAATTCTAAATTAATTACAGTATTTTTTCTAATTTTGAAAATAAAAACTGGCCACATGTAACATAACAGTGACAATTAATAAAATTTCTATCAAACTAAGTCCCAATTTTCGTGAAATTCAGCTCCAATGAAATTTTCATAAATAGAAAAGTTTTTTACCCAAATTTAGGCAGTATAGACTGAATTATATCCTGAAACAAATTTGTTTGTATCAAAACTATATGAACAGGTATATTTGAATTTTGAAAGTAAAAAACTTTATTAGAAAGTATATATATACCAAAACATGTATACAGAATGAATTGTACGTATTGATTATATTTTTTTTACACAAATGTGCTTACAACATTATCAATACATTTTTTTGCTAATATTGAAACTTATCACACCTTTCATTACAGTATTAATTTATTTAATGTGGCAAAGTTAACACGAATTGATTTATGGTATGTATAAAATCCATATAATATTAAAAAACAATTTGTATTTCTTGTAATCATTATAATGTAATTAAATACGAAGTATTTCATTGATTATTCTGATAGTTTCAGAAGTAATTAATTATTAACCAGCATAAATGCTTTCTCAAGCTCAACAAAAAAATATATTGAATAAATAAAAGGGATTTTTTTAAAGCAAATAACAGATTTCAACAGGATTTACAGAAATCAAAATTAGCTTGAACTATATTTGAAACAGTTGGCACAATGCCAACTATAATTCCGATATCTAGTAAAATTTAACATTGTAAGCCATATGTTTATATTTTTACATTATTTATATATTCATGACAATTTCAACTTACCAGTGTGAAAACAGTCCCTTGACAGCCATATCTTTCTCATCCCAATTTGAAGTTTCGTATTTGCATTTTTTACCCCCACAAAATATAGAACATTGTAAGTCACTGTTGGTCACTTGTCTCAACTTTTCTGACAATTTGTTATATTTGGCCGTTGGATTTACATTGGCCTGTTGAACTTCACCGTTGTGCTCCATAGCATTGAGCAGTTTCAGTGCAAATGTGTGTTAGTAAGTCAACTTTGTACAATAATATACTTTTATTGAATTTTTTTTTCTATTTTATTGAACATTCACGTATATCACGTGTGTTGATTGCCATAGCCACTAGAAACAACCATATGGACATACATGGCGTGCTTACACTTTTCTCATAAATGAAACATGAAACAAATCAATAAATTGGTATTTTTCAAAGGAACCTCCTCTTTCTTGTTACACAAGCGAAACCCTCATCGACACGTTACAAAATCATTTTTAATCGTTTCAACTCATTTCACATGATAAGGTTCATGTTTCAATTTGATCAAACAAGTTAATTAGTAAAACTATTTTTGTTAATTTAAATAAATTAAAGACGTTTTGTTTATCATTTAGGCCTACGCATGAGACTGATTCTATTTTTTAAATTAAGAATTTCAGTTACTCCACGTGAGTGCTTGGGCACGTGATTTGTGCACGTGCTTCTAAATTCAATGGTATTATTATTCCAAATTGGTTTAGGCCTATATTACTTTTGACAGAAGCAGAAAATTCAATTTATTTGATTGACATCATAGCAGTATGTAATTGCGATTGAGTCACCCAATTCATTGCCCTGCTTTATGATTTATCATGGCATTATTGTCATTTCAAAATTAAGAATTTACTTATTGATTCAAGTATGACATCTGACAACTCAGATTACCATGAATTTACAGTAAGCCGGACATTTATTATTTCCCCATAGGCTAATGTTTACATTGAAAAGTATTGCATGGAGCTGCAAAGAATAGCCTACAACTCGCCATCACATTATGTGGACATTTTTGCATATGCTTTTTTTTATGGCAAACCGTAGCATATTGCAAAAATATTTTAGAATAGGATTATACACGTAAAATAAGTTCAAACTTCACTTTTGTGATATATGCAGGCCTTATCAAAATCAACAACTGATCCCTTCTGTGATGGAATCTGTGATAAATTCAACAGGAATGGGCTAAAAACAGAAAACTCCCTTAAGCAGCCAGTGGAAGTCATTGCTTCTGGCGTGTCCTTCCTAATCTCAGCAGAATCTCCACTAATCAAAAATATGCATCCAAAAAGGTCCAAACTAACGTTACCTAATGTAGACCCAAAATGCCTCGCTCGGTTGCTTCAGCAAGGTCCTGAAAACTCTTTGGAAATGGTCAAGGAGGAATGTGTCTCTCTTCTTAGATTGGCATTGGTGTTTAATTTAGAAGAAATTTCGAGAAACGCTATAATTTACATCTTAAATGCACTTACCCACTGTAGCATGGAACAGATAGAATTTGGATACATTTTCAATAGCTTAACTAATGACCAGTTCCATCTTGACGATGCAGTTCTGGCCATTTTGGATCAGTTAGTGACCAGCGATAAAACTAATGATAAAAAACAAGAAAATGTGATAAGTATGCCTACCTTATATCCATTTCCTAAACGAAGAATCCCGAGAATTGCATTCCAAGCTGGACAGACCAAAACTGTGGCAGTTGAAGCCGTTGTACATAAGCCCAAATACAACCCGTTTGATGTTCTTATTGCACCGAAGAAGACACCAAAATCACAACCAAAAGAGCCTAATGCATTATCGTCCAAGATAAAAGCAATGATCAAACCACTGGACAGTGAAGAAAAGCAGAAAAATCCCATCAAGAAGAAGAATCCATTGGCATTGTCAGTGATAAGGAAGGTACCAAGAGTAAAGCCCTCATAATCCTGTGAGAAATCCATGGTTCCCAAAATTACTTTTTGTAGATGAAATGTATATGTTCTGACCTTAAGATATCCCTGCGACGTTGTTTCAAAATTAAATTTATTTGAATCTGATATTAGCATTCAATTACTTTCGATCAAAGCTTGCATCTACCGGTACCTTAAAGGGAAAGTCCCACTTTGAAAGAAGTGGGTTGCATGAGGAACAGCATGAAAAATTAGGAAAGGCATGGAAATTGCAATTTGATTTGAGCCTACCAATAATTAAATAAAATGTCCTGAATACATGGATTTGGTTGAAAATGCAAAGCCCATATAGGCGCCATTTTACCGCCAGTATGCAGCGCCCTCTACTGCATAAATAGGCATTTTCATGGGTCATTTTGTTATGAAAGTTTTATACTTTTGGAATTGAGGTCAATTTAGATAATTAGAACTTACCTTTTACATTAATTTCCTTGCTCCTGTGATTTTTGAGTCTGTACAGTATTCATTTATAACAAAAAATTAGAAACTTACTGGTTACTTACCTGATGGTCTCGAGATCGATTCCCATACTAGTCAAGTTTTTTTTCTACTTTATTTATAAACTATATCAACTATTTTTATATTATAGTTCAGTTTGTGTTTTTTTTTTACCATTTATGTCATATACAAAGGGTGTAAGGTTAGTTTTGTTGGTTAGAGGACTTTGCTAATGACATGGAGGTTTTTGGTTCGATTCCCACAGAAGTCTATTTTTTATTTGTTGATAATATTTTTTTTCTAGCAATCAATATAATTTAATTCTGCTATTATTACATACTAGCCATAAAAAATTCTACATTCGTTAAATGTCAGGTTTTCAAAAGAAAATAATATAATAATAAATATTAAATTTTGTATCAAATCCGATTTTAATGATTTTTAAATAGTCATGATTTTCATCTATTGCGAATGGAATGACAGCTAATGGGAATATTTTGGTAAGTAATAATAGCTCAATCAGCAACATAAAAAACATGGCTGCATTAGCAGCATTGTAACTGGAAATAGTCATTTATTGATTTTCGTCAGAAAATATAAATACACACGGTGCCAATTAATAATAATTAAATATATGTACGGAATTATTACATTATGTTAACAATAATTATACAAATTGCTTTCTAACAATAGTAGGCAACACATATATGGCAAAATCGTAAGCCAACAAAATGCAGCCCTTTACAGATTTTTCAAGTGTCAGCCATTAGTGAAAGGCAATTCCATAAAATTTTATATTAAAAATTCCAATAGAATACCCCAAACTGCCATTTTAATACCAATAATTAATTATCTCTTTTTAGTACACATATTTGATTAACTTATAAGGCACACGTTTGCAATAGGCATTCCAGGCTTCCTCACCGAATTCCCTTCTGCAACAGTCTTCGTTGATTTCGATACGGTGCAGTAGGAATATGATCAGGAACAAGGGATAAGTGTAGGGCAAGGGATCCTCCAAACCAAGTACTACGCACCAGGAAATTGCAGTCATGATATCCCCGATATAATTCGGATGCCTCATCATGGCCCACCAACCATCTACCAGAATCCGTTTGTCATCTTTGGCAGAAATGTAATTGTAATCTGCAAATGGGTGATTGCAAAAATGCAATCAAAATTGCAATTAGATTTGAGCCCATGCACCATACATTAAATAAAATGTCCTGAATATATGGAATTGGTTTAAAAATGCAAAGCCAAAATAAGCGCCATTTTACTGACAGTATGTAACGCCCTCTACTGGATAAAAGGTATCAGCTCTTACGAAACACGTAGACATGCATATCCTAGAGGGCGCCACCAACTGTCAGTGTCTGCTGCAATCTATGGAAAAATGGCTCCTAACTTGTA
This sequence comes from Proteroiulus fuscus, assembly GCA_034700285.1. Classification (NCBI taxonomy): domain Eukaryota; kingdom Metazoa; phylum Arthropoda; class Diplopoda; order Julida; family Blaniulidae; genus Proteroiulus; species Proteroiulus fuscus. The sequence goes on along the minus strand of JAQIXP010001564.1, from coordinate 2,198 downwards.
TTTTGCAAACGTCATGATTTCTTCAATATGGAAACTGCTGCTGATATTATTAGCGTCACAGCCATTATTTAGTAGGCCTAATTGTGAACAACTTAAATATCACTTGTTACAAAATGGGACTTTCCCTTTAACAAGAACAGCATTATTTTATTTTGCTTTTTCAACTTTTATCAAATATTGATTCTGAATGGATTCCTGCAAGGGCTCCATCCCACATAAAACAATTAAGTTTCTGATTAAAATATTTTCAGAATTTCTGCAGAGAACTAAGCTTTAGAAACAGATTAATGTTAGAAACTTTAAGCAGCTTACACTTTCTACAGAACATAAATGTAAATTTATCACCAGAAATTTGACACCATAATTCTTGCATTTTATGCTAAAATACATAATCTCAGTAGCTCCTTCTCTTGAGAATATTGTAAACTTTCGCATTTTTAAGGTAGCTTGCCTCATATTCACATTTTGTACAGTTTTTTCAATTACGGATATTTGTTCACATTCCTGCCCAAGAGTTGGCAAACACTCAGTGCTTAGAAGTTATCGGTGATTGCCTACCTTCAGGGATTTTTCAGATTATGTTAATTAATCATGCTATCGCTGTACAATTTAAATTCAACCATTTCTTGTTTAATTATATTCGACTATATACGTATATTGTATTCCAAATAGTGTTAATTAAAAATGGAAATCATGCACGTGCTATTCACATTTGTTTTGCTGAAATATGCACGTGCATTGAGCGCCATTTTGGAATAGAAATTTCTTCAAGACACTTAAGCTTAAAGATAAGCAATAAATGTTTTCAATAAGAAAGAAACGGAAAGTACTTACTAATTACTTCAAGATGGTCCGGGTGCCGAAGAAACAGTACTTTGTCCCAGTTGGAAAATCGGTAAAATATATGGCTGGCCACTACAAAAGTCAACAATATTAAAATCATGTAGGCCATAACGCGTTACATAACGCAGCAAATTCGCCAAAATCCAAGCCAAAGTAAACTTCAACTGACCAATGAATCCGAATAGGAACATGGTAAAGGGTTCTGATTCAATGATGTAATTGGTTTCTTCTACGAAACGGGTATTCATAGTATAAATAAGAGGTAGGAATGATGTGGCACCAAAAATGAGTAGAAAACCACATCCTTCATGTTTTATGACATGTGACGTTAAAATGGACTCCTAAAATGTGTGCAACCATTCATTACTAACCAATGCATGCCACTTCTGGAAGTAAATTAAATTATGGAAATTATGTAAATTACCAACCTCAAATACCATATAATCCATGAAGAAAAGGGCATGACCCAAACCCGCGAGTAAAAATGTAGGAGTTGCCGAACCATGCTCTGTCATTTGCTTGGCAATGAAGGACAAATCGATCGCTAACTGTCATAACAGAAAGTTTCAAGAAATTAAGTTCAAATTTTTAAAGTAGTCTCATACAATTTTTGTATTTATGGTTAAAATTCACTAACCCACATGGCAAGCCCCCAACGCATGACGAAATGCTTGATTTCAAAAGTCCCAAACCGAGGATTAACTTCTCGGCCCATGAAGAAATCGTAGATAACGTTGCCTGAAAGAAATTAGCGTCTTAAGGACTTTGAAAAAATAAACCAGCTTACAAATAATATCTACATAAAAATACATGAGATTAGAAGGAAATAATCTGCTGCGATATGACTGCAATCCTATGAAAGGATTGCAATTCAAAAAAGTTTAGGGATTGGAAAGCATTCATAAATTAATTAAGGGGGCTGTCCGCACTTTTAACAGCATGCATGCTCCTATGGGAATCTCCATGTTAAGTAAAAGTACAAATTAATCAATAAAGGCTAAACATAAATTGACGGGGTTTGATTTTTTTTATGAAGGGCAATTAAATTTACTAAAACGTGATGCATGATTCTTTTGTTTATCTGCCCCGTGAGCCGTACAATCGGGCAAAATGTGGCGAAAAACTCGGCGATAAACTTTGAAATTCGATAAATAAATATAAAATGCTCGTAATAACAAAATCGAACTTATACATGTTGTAGTAAATTAAATAAGTTTTCCAAAAAATCAAACCCCATCGTTATTCGTTCAGCCAATATTGAGATCCATTAAATTTTTGGAAAAATTTCACGTTTATGTAAAATAGCATGGGAAAACGGAACAGTCAACTTTGAAAATCGATAACTACATTCAGAA
>JAQIXP010001563.1:0-17928 GCA_034700285.1 Proteroiulus fuscus | reverse complement strand
ACTGGTAACTATGTGGTACTAGTACTGGTAACTATGTGGTACTAGTACTGGTAACTATGTGGTACTAGTACTGGTAACTATGTGGTACTAGTACTGGTAATTATGTGGTACTAGTACTGGTAACTATGTGGTACTAGTACTGGTAACTATGTGGTACTAGTACTAGTAACTATGTGGTACTAGTACTAGTAACTATGTGGTAATATTACTAGTAACTATATGGTACTAGTTCTAGTAACTATGTGGTGCTAGTACTAATAATTATGTGGTACTAGTACTAGTAACTATATGGTACTAGTAACTAGAAGTACTAGTACTAGTAATTTGTAGTATTGTATTGTACTAGTATTGTAACTAGTAGATGACCCAGTAATTTTTGTAATTTAAAGTAAAATGGCACCATTGATGTATTTTAGAAAAGACATGATTTCTGTATTATGATACGTGTATATTTCAGTTTTCTTCAAATAATTGTGAAAACGTTTTTCTATGAGAAATTATAACTAGATAGTTAACATTAGTATAAAATCACTTCCCTTCTTGGCTGCGAGGGCTCTTCATAAATGTGTCGATGCACTCGAATTAATTATTTTTCTTGTTTTTGCCAGTAATTCGATTGTGCATTTGATAAGTGTCAGTTGAGGGTGGAGTTGGACACCGTATCAACGGACCCCATGCCAAGAAAATAAATACTAATAGGCCTAGTCATTGTTGTTGTAATTCCCCTCTGAAAACTAGGGGTAAACACGTGTAGGAGAAGGGGAATATTCCCACCAAATTCCTTGTGCGGATTCATTTTGGATAGTGCCATTCTTACTATACTGAATCAATTTAAGAGTTGTAATTATTCTTGTGTGGAAATTGGCAGCTGCTGTTTTTGTTTCTGAACAAGGACTTAGAATGGAAATTTTTAATAATTATTACAATAATATTTACGGGTTGACCACTTGGCCTATATTTTCCTATAATATATCTGAAAATACTAAGATTTATTCTTACATTTATTCATATACTTTTAAGCTTGGGGAAATTGAATATATTCCTTTAATATGAAGTCTAAGAATGTATACAAAAATAGTATTAAGGAAAAAAAAGGAAAATATCTTATGTTATTGGTAATATTGCATTTCAAAACTACAACCACCAAGTTTTTACTGTAATTTGAGTAAAGCATTGCTTCATTTGTATCTGTGCTACATTTGTGGGAAAAAATACCCTTGCTTTTAATTTTGAGACATACAATATATTATTAATTCTCGTAATTTATATTATTTACTAATTCAATGCGTGGTTATATTTTTTTTAAAAAACGTAATCAAAATTCTTTGAATTATGAATTAGTAATTTTGATATTGTTATTTTAGCCAGAGAAATAAAACGGTAAACAAACACGTATAAAGACTAAAATATAAATTTCCCTACAGGCTATTTCCTGAAATTTATACACACATCATTTAAAGGGTAAGTCCCACTTTAAAAGGAGTGGGTTGTAGGAAGAAAGAGCATGAAAACTTAGGAAAGGCAGGGAAATTTCAATTTGATTTGAGCCCACCAATCATTAAATAAAGTGTCCTGAATTTATTGATTTGGCTGAAAATGCAAAGCCCAAATAGGCGCCATTTTGCCGATAGTATGTAGCGCCTCCTACTGGATAAAAGGCATCAGCTCTCGTGGAATACGTAGCCATGCATGTCCTAGATGCAACCCTAACCATCTCAGTAATTTCCTATTGTAATGAGACGTTATTTCATTATATCTTGTGAAATGAAATATTATTTTAATGGGTATCTTAGTAAAAATCTCAGAAATTTTAGCGCCATCTGTAAGTAATGGAAGAAAGCTTCATCATTTGAATCATTCAAGTTTGACTTCACTTTCCTTCAATGCAATAATGCGTTAAAAACAGGCTAATAAGTTTCTGAATTGGTATCACTAGTCTTAATACACAGTAGTCTCTCAAGTCTCATTGGGTTTTCTAGTTATTTTATTCTATTAGATATTCTGTAAAATCTTTATTTTAATGTAATAGAATATCCTGTTATTCCCAAAATAATTTTAAAAATTTGAGTGGCAATCCTGTGTTTATGTTAGCCGAAAAAGAGATTAATGAATTCTCAAGAAATGCATTCGTAAATAAGTACAGGTAGTATTGAATTGCGCCAGATTTTGTAACTGCTACTTTTCTAGATTAGCATAAATGGGCCTGAAAATGAGTGAATATTGGCAGCTGAATATTGGCACTTACATAACAGGGTCAGTTAGTATTTTTATTATTATTGCCTTTTTTTTCATCATTTTTATCCATCTTGGATAGTGAATTTGCTTTATAATATATATGTATAGTTTGGGCTTTTTATATTCACTTTGTTATTAAAGGCGTCGTCAAAATGTTCACCGAAAATCAATAGAACCATTTACATTCATGGATTGTGAAAAATGGATTCTTGATAAAAGATATTCCAGGTTATTTTTAACCTAGGCCAATTATGAATTATGTAGACAAAGAATATTGGCAGTATTGCCCATCAGAAAATAAAAACATCGTTAATATATTTCGATATACATGTATACTCCAAAGCAAGCAGGGACCAATTAGGTAAATTTTCAAGAAAAGGAATTATTATTATTATTAAGTAGTGACTATAGTAACATTCGAAACACTAATGGGACTATTTTTATTTGAAATTTATAAATATATATGGTAACATAATCTACTTGTTTTCAATAATTATTATATATGAAACTATAGTTGGTATGTATGGGGAAAGTTTCATCATGTTACAAGTTAATTTTAAAATGACAACCAAGAAACAGGATGAATGCATGTGAATTTAAATATTAATCGGTCTTACCATTAAAGTTATTCATAGTTTTATTTTTTAAATACTAAATCGTAAATATTATTAAACTAAAATGCAGAGCCTCAATTAAAATACTTTTTTGCCAGAATGTATAGTAAGCTTATTGGACATGAACAAGCATAATTATACCAAAGTATTATATAGTGATATCCTATCTATAGTTACAAAAGACTAGAAAAACTTCAAATCTAAAATTTAAAAATGTTAAGATATTAAAGGGAAAGTCCCACCTTGTAACGAGTGATATTTAAATTGTTCACACTTTCTAGATATGAATGGCTGTGACAATAATAATTACAGAAGTTTCCATATTGAAGAAATTACGACATTTGCCAAATACATGTGCCATTTTTTCATAGATTTCAGCAGACTCTGAAAGTTGGTGGCGCCCTCTAGCCTCTAGGACATGCATGTTCTTATGTTTCATAAGAGCTGATGCATTTTTTCCAGTAAAGGGCGCTATATACTGTCTATTTTGGTTTTATATTTTCATCTAAATCAATGTATTCAGGCTATTTTATTTAAAGATTGGTGGGCTCAAATCCAATTAGTTTTTCCATATTTTTTTTTACATTTTCATGCTTTTTTCCCTACTAGGCCTACTCATTTTTTTTCAAATGGTACTTTCCCTTTTATGAGACACGCAAGTTGCCTGATTGACGTCACAGGACAGCGTCACATTACACACAATCAGTACCTTCTTAAATTCATGAAAAGTGCAGCAAAGTCCCACAATGCATCATATTGCTGTTCCTAATTTGCCGTTGGAAATGCAACAAAAGGAAGTGACATCATGAGATGACGTCAAAATTGTTGAATTTCCATCCAGCAAACTCAACAGCCTGGAGAGGTGGTGGGAACTCAACAATCCAAGATGGCCGCCCTGTGTAACGAAAAAAGGTTCCCTATCATGTTAAATTTCCATAGCTATTTGTTATATGAACCTTTTTATCATACACAGGAGGCAGACGATCAATCAGAGAAATACAAATGGTCAAAATGTTCCTATTTTCAGCTGCTTTTGTGATGCAACACTTGCTTAAATAGTGTTGAGTGTTTAAACACAATTATGAATTTAGTAAGGTACTGATAGAAAGAAGCAAATTGTAGTCCTTCACTGCTAATTAATATAGATTAAATCTGGTTTTAAAAATAAGTTAGTAAAAACCTTATTGGGAGTAAGTAGAATATACACTTGATTCCACTTACTAAATATTGGTGCGTGCTTTAGTGGTACCACGATAAGATTTGTGCGCCGTTTTTTTTTTTTTTTTGTCTGTATATTATGAAATCGCCTAATGTGCTATTTTTATGGACGAATTAGTGGGTTTAAAGCCCAAATTTACTGACGTTCGTGACCTATCATGAGTTTTCTATAGAAAAAAAACAAAAAAAACAACGCAGCTATAAGCCATGAGTTAAGCTGTGACCCCCGAGGGTATTTTGGGAGCACTAAGTGGGGATTAAATATGGAGGCTTACGTACTGATAGGTGGTACAGGTGGCATAATCTAAGGTTTTTATCCCCACTGCATTCCAGAGTGGATTAAACCTTGTTTTTTTTTTCTTCTGTATATAATTTGCTCTTTAAGAATTGTGTGTATACAGGGTGGGTCAAAATAGCATTTGTATAAGGGGCCACTTGCAGATCTATTCATTCATTTCGTGCCTTATATTTCTATTTTTTCACCCTGTGAGATTTAAGGCTAGTTTACTCCAACAACATTTAAGTTTTAATCCTGGATTATCACGAACGTGACTGATTTGGGCCAATGAAAATTCAGGAATGTAAAGAAAATCTAAGATTTAACGTTAATTAAATTTTAACTATTGTTGGAGAAACTTGCACTTAGTCCTAACCTGGCAAGATAAATTGATTAGATATATAATGTTCAATATAGTTTGCTTATTATTGATTGGGTTATCCTTACGTGTACTAAAATAGGGCCAAAATATTTCTATTAAACTCCCATAATTTGGAAAATAATTTCCTATAAAATGCTTGTAATACTGTGAAGTTTACCATACATATTATTTCAATATTCTCTGAAGAATTTCTGCACTGTTTCTACATTTTGGGGTAGAATTCCTATTGACAATTTTTTTGTATTTTTGAATCAAAGGGAAAGTCCCACTTTGAAATAAGTTGGCTGTATATAGGAGCAAGAGCATGAAACAAGAGGTCAGGCATATTTAAATTGCAATTTAATTTGAGCCCTAGCTGATAGGGCCCATTTTACTGACAGTGTGTAGCGCCCTCTACTGGATAAAAGGTATACGCTTTAATGAAAAGCATAGATGGCACCACCAACTACCGTGTCTGCTGAAATCTATATGTCATTTTGGCAAATGACATGATTTTTTTTCAATATATGGAAACTGTTGCAATTAATTATCACTTGTTACAGAGTGGGACTTTCCCTTTAATATTCCTATATTATTTTGGAAAAACATTCCTACATTTGGAAACATTTCAGTTCATCATTTATGAAAGAATGCAATGTAATAATCTTTTATTTTAAGGAAATAACATACACCATTTTCCTAATTTTATAGAAGAAGTTCCTATACTATGCCTATATATTTTAAGAAACGAAATTTATGCAATATTCCTGCATGTATTGTGGGAAGAATTCTTTACTAGACCTATATTTTTAAATTTTAGAAGAAAATTGATATGCAAATTTCTATATTCTAAGGAAAAAATGCAGTATTTTACAAAAAAACAAAAAAAAAAAACAAGTTTCTTATATATATGTAAGTCTATATTTTGAGAGAATATTACTATACATAATTTAGGAAATACTGATCTATATATTTTGTGAGAATATTCATTTGATTTAAAGAAAACTGCTCCCATATATATATTGTAAAAAATTTCCTAAATATTTCCATATTTTTGAAATTGACTTACATGCATCATGTAATACCCCTTCTACAATTTTTCTGTGTATATATAATTTTCTATAACTTTAATGTAATACTATTGCATTCATTTTTGGTTACTTTTTTATTTTATTTATATATATATCCTTATATACGTTTGCATGGTTTGTTAATTTCATTTTCGACTGGGGAGTTTTGCATTTGTTATCATGCATGAAAATTGTAATTTTGAATTATTCTTATAACAACGTCTGCAAATGCTCGGTTATTATATATTGTGCCATTAAGGATGCATGATGTTTTTGCTCTGCAATTTTCTACGTCGTAAATGTCTAGAAAGGAAACTATATTTTCAATGAAATGAATGGAAATTTTGGAAAATTATATTTGCAAAAAGTCTGTTTGTCTAACTTGCATGCCGCTTTATGATCATCATAACTATTGATGCTACTTGCTCAAGCAACTGTATATACTATACATACATATATAGATATATATATATATATATAATACATGTACTGGAAGAAATCATTTTCTGCTGACGAATTATACAAGATTTATATTGTTTACACGGTGAAGCTCATACCTCCTTCGGAGATTTTAGATCAGAACTATATAGACCAATTAAATATCTGATCATGGATTTCCAAATCCAGTTGCTTTTGTGACACCTGATGTAATTGGATCTGGAGTGGAACCAGTTTGATTTGAATATCCAGATGGATACATATATGGATGGATACCGAGTTTCAACAGATCCAACAGGATGATTCCATATTGATGCCATTTTAAAAGTTTTGAGTAATTATAGCTTATATGCCAATAACATTGATGAATTGATGATTTGATCCAATTCCATGGATTTGGCTTAATTTGATTGAATCTGACTATATATCCATCTTTATTTTGGTCTGACTGAATTGGATCAATTTGGATCTGGACCTGATATAATATTTCCATAAAGGGCAGAAACAAACAGCTTGTTTAGTAAAATGAAATTGAAGAGCTGATTTAAAAAAATCACAATGAGTTCAAATTTATTTTTATTTTTTGAGGAAAATGAGTTAAGTAGATGTACTATATATAGGCCTACAGTGGTACTGGGACTTTTCAGAGCTCATGGTTTGCATGGTTTGTTTGGGCATTTGACCCTGGATTATTCAGTTCTTGACACCAACTATAGCTATCTAACAAAGTTATTCCTGAAAACTATATTTAATTCATGCATGAAATTAAGGAGGGTTTTAATTAGCATCATTTAATATGCTGATCGTAGGGTACTGAGTTGAAATTGAAATTGATGAAATGTGGACCATCTTAATAGTGACATTTTATAAAAATGACAATGCAGAAACTAAAATAATATAAACATTTGAAATGGTGTTATAACATATACTTGAATTGCATTTCGTTTGGTAACGGAAAACGTTTTCAACTTTTAAAAGTGATTTAGCACATGTATACTGCGGGTCTTAAAACGAAATTTTTCTGGCATTTTCTATATATATGTGTGAGAGCTTGTCATTTCTGCAATGTTGCATTTTTATCTTTTGGTAATATTTCCCCTCACGTCAACATCACATGGCAGTGAAATTGACTTAATGATGCAGAGAAAAATAAGGGCGTATTCTTTTACTTTGAAATGAGAGAAAAAACAAGGAAAAAAAATATTGCCTTTTATCTGCATGCATGGCCACCATGTTGTCAAAAGTGAGCAGATAAGAAATATTTTGAAAAGTGAAATCATGACACGCAGCTTATAACAGACACATTTTCATTAAAAATGATTAATCTGCAATTATTTCTAAATTGTGCACAAAGTGATGTGTTTTGCTTATACAATCGCAACATTAACTTTGGAAATTCACTCTTCGAGTATTATGAAAAGTCTATATACAACTTGATAAAAAAAATATTTCAAATTTATTATCTTGGCTTTTAAACATGCCACGATGATGTCGTCGAAAATTGCAATCTTTGTTATTTTGAATCTTTAAACTTGTTAATTTGATAAACATCTCAAACATTGGCTTACTGACGACACATAATATAGTGGGATATTATATTTAAAAATATCTCCAAATTGTGACAAAAATGGCTCTTGAAAGTATACGCCCTTACAGAAATGTGACATATTATTTACATATGTATTTCAAATGTAAGCATTACACTAGTTACATGTTGTTCAAATTATAACACTCTGCCACCGCACTATGACAACATGGAAATGCTGTTTTTTTTACATGTTTTCTGATAACATGACAACTACAAGTTAGGCAATACATGTTCTAAACATATAATTTACGTGTCAATTTGAACAAGACACCATTTCAATGTTTTCACTATGGCACTTTATACATGTCCAAATTCATTATTTTCATGTACAAAAAATTGATAACCATGTTCTTACCATGTTTGGAAACATATAATAAACATGATATTTTCTGTAAGGGTATATAGCACTGCTTGAATATGGAATAGTCCAAATTTGAAATTATTTCGAAATGTTAAAAATTGTATACTCTTAAATATATGCTGTAATCATGTATCATATCATTATATCATGTAGCAGATGTAATTGGCATTTGCAGTATATTTTTTAAAACAATATAGTTTAAAGTATAATAAGCAACTCATACAGTTATATTTTAATGATATTAGGCCTACATGTGGGTATAGCCTTGGGTCAAATCATGAAAGATTTGGTAAAATAGTGTTGTTTTGCTTTAGTTATGGGTCAATCTTATTTGAAAGAATAGGTAAAAGTAAATGATAGAATTTAGAAAATAAAATAAATATGGAGTATACAGGGTGAGCCATCGTAATGACAACAGGCCAATCTTTTACAATATTGAAGCTGCATGGAGCAAATGGTTAGAAAACATATAATTTCCATGCAGGACCTATTCTCTTATGCATTGCATGTTTATTCATGACATTTCATCATTCTCCTTTTGTACAAAATTATTGAAAACCCACCATATGGAAGATCTTATACATGTGATTATAGAAATATTTGCCGATAATGAAAACATTTTTAATGCATTTTAGATTGCTCTTCGTAAATATGCTTTTATGTGTATAGATATGGTTAGAAATATAATTATTATAATTTCTTATACTGCCACATATACTTCTTATGCTTAATGTGTTTTAAAAATTTTCATATATGTTTTAATTGTATTTCATGAAATTTTTCAAAGGCATATTTTGATGTAGGCCATATAATACTATATTAAAATATTTAAAAATGAACTGACAATACAAATTGCAATATACTTTCTTTTAAAAGCATTTCAAATATATGTTAGGCATGTATACATTAATGGATAAGTGACCAAAATATTGATTTTCTTAAAACACGTTTTGCAATCTTTTAAGAATATATTTGAAAATTTTAAAACTATACATATTTTCCAAATATATATAGATTACAGACGAATTTGTGTTTCATGTGGGAATCTATATATTAAAAATCTGGTTTTTGAAATCAAAAATCTTTAACCTGGCTTTTATAGAATGTTTTTTACTTTTGGAATGGTCACTGGATTTATGAAAAGTGATTCAGCAGTATTGATTCAGGCTTTCTATACTATATAAATGGAATGTATAAACCCTCATGTTTAATCTGAATAATAAATAATGGTAGCCTAGTCATTTCATGAAGTTTGCAAATTGAGTATATATAAATTAGGCCCTATAAAATACGTTCTTAATTCATAAGAAATAATTACTTCATATATATCATGAGACTGGAATACTTTTACATGCATTCGTGCAAGGCAGTTGTAAAATTAATTTACAAGAGAAAATTTAATTTTAATTATTATGAATTTAAATGCACCGAGAAGAATCTCCTATATAGCTGTATATGGCAAATGGGAATTGTTGATAAACATGCCAATTATTGCTATAGTAAATAATGGTAATTAGGCTAACCTAAATATTTCTGCTCTTATGCTCTATGTATAGACATTATTAACCCATTTCTCTGCATAAAATCATGTTAGCTCGCAGTTTGTTATAGTATAGATATATTTGTATACTCGTATATACATGTGTTTAATTAATCAGATTAATTTAATGCTTAGCTAAGCATTGTAAGACACTAATGGGGATGAAATTTGTGCTTCAACGGATGATTCGCATTGTCTCTGTCATTTTACATGTTCTCATTATTTCTCTTATATATAAGTTTAGGAGATGCAGAAGTATCTTGTTTCAATGTTTGTTAAGAGTGAATAACATATTCCACATGCTTGAATATTGCACTCGTACACACACGCATAAAATAATAGGCTGATTAAATTTAATTAGCCAATCATGTGGCTATTGCTATAGTGTGCTGAACTCCTCGGCAGTGCCACTTTCTTCATATTAATTTGCCAATAAATTATTCATATGGGAATTGAAATTTACACCAATTGGGCTAGCCCTAATTAAAAGTTATAATCGCCCGTGTAATAGTCCCATTCAGATAAAAGGGCAACTGCCTCTTAAGGTTCAGGAATGGCTGTATAATATATTCAACCTTTTAGATGTCTATAGTATACTATAGATACTATATGATTTTGCAAGAAACATGCATGCATGTTGAACATTATAGGAAAACTGAACCCAAAAAAAAGTATATTCATTTTTATCGGACTGTTATATATCAGTTTGACGTATTTTGACTTGCCATAAATACAAATATCATTTTTGTGTATTGATGTATTGAATATTTAATGTGTTTGATTGCTAAAAATATATCTCAATACTTGAGTCAGTCTTGTGCTATATTTCAATATGGCATTGAATGTTCAAATATAGATTTCCCACAATGGATTGTACTTAAACCTATATGGCCAATTGGTGGCTATATGTACATTTTTCACATCAACATTTGTTTCGTAACGATGTTTTGTGTACTAAAGTACTCAAAACCTAATTTTAAAATACTGAAATACTAATTTAAAAAGGCCATATACTCCCACGTCATACAGTTGTGATTTAAGCACCATGCATTGTTAAATTGAATTCCTGACAATTTCAATTTGAACTATTTTTATAGGAAGATTATTCCAGTGTCTTAGAACATATGAAAAAGGACCAATAATATAAGCATCATGCAGTTCTATAGCAGGAATTTCCTTCAGAGGGTTAAAGTGCAAATACATGCCTATACCTCTAAATTTAGCATATAGTGGCTTAAAAGATATCTGAAACTAAATTTAAATTTCATGATAAATTATACCTTTTGAACGAACCCATATGCATGCTTAAATATTCTTTTCGAGAATGCAATGATTCTCAGTTTAGAGAATGTGCATGTCTATATCATGTCTATCGGTCCTTTGGTAATTACCTTTAACAAATCTATAGCAGTTCCACTCTCACTCGGCCTATACTCACACTACACTACAAATATATTCCACAAACTTTTTAAACATGCCTCGTAATTTGACTTATAACGAGTCGATTTTGAACTGCCCTGCAAGTTTTTTGTGTCTATGTGTATACTAACAGCGAAATATTGGACAGGTTTCCAGACATTGTGAACCATTGGCTTTGCTCGTGTGTTAATTGAATACCTCTCTTTTGGTCATTTTTATTTTGCCTTTGGATGGCTTACAGCTACTTCCTGTCAGAAATAATTATCTCCAATGATTTTGGAGCTCATTTTGGCCTTTTATTAAACCACAAAAGTGCAAAGTATTGCTAGACAGTAATTGGTTGCTGCACGGGGTGTTAATGATGTGATTTGGAATCTATATATGGTGTTGGCTCGTGTAATATATGCTATATACTGTATAGGCCTACTGCTGGTGAGAAGTAATCAGTGGAATCATAGCAATGATGACCACTTTAGTTATACTAAATAATCCTATAATAGGGATTTTGGCCATGCAACTGGCATTTTCTTATTATTAGGCCTTCCAAAAGTATTGCACTATAGGCTTATAGGCTATATCACATAGGGCAGCTGCAAAAGTATTTTCAAAATGAGGCAAAAAATATTCCAATTCTGTAAACACAATCATATACCGTAAGCGCTTTTATCATTCCAACCATCATTAAATATAGGCCTGTAAGAACTTGTTAATTTGTCCTGCATTTGTTTCAAATTAATTTTCCTCTATTATACCATTCTCACATTTAATGCTCACAATTTTAACAATTTAACATCATTTTCATTATATTTCTGTAAGTTTGCATTTCATCTCAAATTAATGGGACAGTCCCATTTTGAAACAAGTTGATTTTATGAAAAAGTTGTAAGGGAATTGTCCTGAATGAATGCAAGGATTTGGATTAGAATGCATCTATCCAAATCCTTGCACTTCACTGTGTTATGTGTATAGCAGACTCTATACTGGATAAAAGGCAACTCTTATTGGAACACATAGACACACTCGTCTAGAGGGCGCCACCAACTTTCAGTGTCTACTTAAATCTAGGGAAAAATGGTGCCTAACGAGTATTTGGACAAACGTCTTGATTTCTTCAATATATGGCAACTCTCATGCTGTGCACTTATAGATATGAATGGCTATGACAATAATAATTGCAGCAGAGTTTCCATATTGAAGAAATCAGGACGTTTGCTTAAATACACGTTATAGGCGCCATTTTTCCATAGATTTAACTACTGGCTTAAGATTGGTGGTGCCCTCTAAGACATGATTGTCTATGTGTTACATAAGAGCTAATGTGTTTTGTACAGTAGAGGGCGCTACATACTGTCAGTAAAATGGTGCGTGTTTAGGCTTTCTATTTTCATCCAAATCCATTCACGTATTCAGGACTTTTTATCTAATGATCGGTAGGCTCAAATCCAATTGTATATACAATTTCCATGCATGCATGTCTATCCTACAGTTCGTCATACTCTTTCTTCTAAAATTAATTTGTTTCAAACTGGGACTGTCCCTTTAAAGCTAAATTGGCAAACCTGATTGTGAAATGCATGGTGTTCCTGCCGCATCACCATCCTATAAGGTCTAAGGGTTTTAATATATACTTTATTTCCATTAGATTTTCTTTCACAATAACATAATTTCATGAATAAAATTTTGTTACTTCGATTAAGTTTGAATTCTCAGCTGAACTCTTATTTAAAAGTATTGCTTCCGCAATGTTTCTTTTTAATTATATTCTGCATGCTTCGATCCTGGGTGAATTTTTCCTTCATATATATGTATTGTTTCAATTCAACTAGCTCGCATGCACAGATCAATTAAGGTGATATCAAACTCAGCAGCTATATCATCAACTCACTTTACTGCTGCACTATAATCGTTAAACAAGTTGCTGTAATTGAATGCATCCATTTCAAATGCAATTTCCATTATTTCCCATTTGGAAGTCATTTTTCTCTTTTATTTTTCACTTGATTAAGAACTTTCACACTTTGCTCCTCTCGCTCTTAAGAGACATTCCTGAGATTGTCTTCTTCCGATGAGTTTCCAGAATGGAAAAGTTTACTTCATTTAAAATATTTAATCTAATGTGATGTGTGTGGCATTTGCCTATACCAATTTCCCATTTACACGTGTGCTTATATACTTGCCAGAATGCCAGTCTTTCTGAAATGACATTTCATGTTTAATTGGAATTTGCCTAAAATAATGTCGCGTAACATTGGATTTAATGCATTTAGTTGCAATTCATGAAACGTGGAAATAGCTTCTTTCATGTCTTAAATTATTAAAATGAGGTTGATGGATTAAATATTAAACGTGCATCAAATTGTGGTAAATATAGTATTGTTATTCTGCTGGGGAACATGTATTCAGTAAACCACATCTATAGAACAAAGTAAAATTTACATAGGCCTATATTAAAATACACATGCATGCAGCAAATATTACTTTTTATTCAGATATTAACTTTTTTTGAAATATATCTTTCGTTGGCATATTAGATTTTAAAAACAGCTAGTTTAGTTATGTCAGTGAGTTCATAGTAGATGTATATATACTGTTATTTAAGAAACATGTTTTCATGTAAACATGTGCAATTTACTGACATTTTGTAAAATAATATTTAATGCATTATATTGACTAATAATAATGTCATGACTAATATTTAATTCTTCTATTTTTGCAGAGACATCAGTCATAATTTCCTGACTGTTATTGGCAAGAAAACCTTAAGGGGATCATTATTGCTAAAAAACTTGTGAGTATATATGAATTTATTTTTTATTAACCCTGGTATAATCTTATACTGTTACAATTAACTTCACTGAAAGTAATTAATGCTTGCGTAATGGAAGTCCCACTTTAGGGAAAGTTATTATTGAAAATCAAGCAATATATCAAATTGATAACTGTGATGAAGAATTTCAATATTGCAATTTCTCTTATACTATGAATGAGAAATCTCTGATAAAACATGAACAGCATGGATATAGTTTACTCTGATGGTAACTTTCGCCATTGAAAGATTCCTTGTTAATTGGCTTCATTATTTACTTATTGAGTGTAGGTATAGTATCCAGCAATTTCATTAAATTGGACTTAATTCCTTTATTTGGAAATTTTTGAAATAGATATTTTTAAATGTATTATATTGTAGTTTGGTATAGAATTCAGGAGCCTAAATGATGAATTTAAATTGCTCTTGCTTGTACACATGCTACATAAAGATTATAATGAGATAACTAAGATTCAATAAACCAATGCATGATAGTTATCGTTATACCGGTATACGAGTCTTTGAAGTTCGTAAATGATATAGTTCCTGAAGCTCTTAAAATCTTGCATAATAATATAGAAAATTATAACAAAGATCCACTAAATGGCCTTAAATGAGTTAATGAAAAGAACTTTAGTGATAGGGATAGTGACAAGGGATTGTCCTTTTATAATACTGCATATAGTCTTATTGCATTTTGTACTGAAAACTCGATATAGCCACTATACACACTTCTCCTTTTGACATTTTAAAATATATAAGTTGCAGTTCCAGACACAAATGGATTTGAAACATAAGACCTGCTGCTTGGTCACCGTGATCCCTTGATTTAATGCCTTTGGACTTTTTTTCCTGTGGGGTATTCACATTGGTAAATAGATATATAGTGCACTTATCAACAGCTATCCTTGACAACCTGCAATTTTGTTAGTGAATGGCATAGACTATATAGTAGCACTGCTGTGAAAATGACTCGAGAGGTGAAATGTCAATTCCTGCCTTATATATAAACAATGTAAAATTTGAACTCAGTTCCTATAATGTATTTCTCTTGAATATATTCAAAAATTAAAATGATATACTGTAGCTAGCAATAGACAGTTCTATATGTATTCAATTCAGTACTCTATATACGATCAGCACATCATGATGCCATTTGGTAGGGGGTTATCTGGGCCACAATGTAACAGTTATATGTTTCATTTTGCTGGGCATTAATAGTGGAAACAATTCCTAAAGTCTATACTAAAAGTATAGGCTGTACTTTTCCAAATTGTCTGTACTATAGATAACAAACACCTTTAGCTTATTTAAGTGTCTATAGGCAGAATACCAAACACTTAATAATAACTTAGAAAAGCCAAACAGAAGGCAACCATTAAAGTAGCTTTAATTAATTTTTGTAATATTTTTGAAAGTATCCAAAAACATGTTCCAACAAGTTGGAAAGTGTTGGTCAATGAAATCGTATGTTTGAAAATGCTGATAACAGACAAAATAATGTTCGTTCCTTTGGGAATAGCAAATCCATATACCGTATGTATTATCGTAAATGTGCAAATTGTGTAAAGAAAAATAATTTAAATTGTTCGCTATTGTCTTAAATTAAGTGTTTCAAATTGGCAGGATTTGTAAAATAGTCCTATAGTGTTAGATGCAGTATTACCTATTATGAGTTGTTCAAAATAATTACATGTATCAAAATTGAGAATTGCTTTCATTGATAATACTTACAGCTCAGGCTCAATGTTATTGAAAGCTTCGATTAAACCAGCATGTATATGTAAATCAGTGTAAAACAAAAATTTTAACACACGCTTTAAAATTGGAAGTTTTTAAAATTGCTTAATTTTGATATTTATATTTTTATTATAATTTGGAGATGAAGATTTTTTAGATTGGTTTTGTTTCCTTAACTGGTAGTATCTGAATAATTTAATTTAAAGGGGGTAGTTTAATTCACTTCATGTCAAGTTCAGATTAAAATGATATAGGCTTTAGAAAGAAGGGTGCACCTTACTATTATTAGCCACCATTATACTAGCCTATACTAGCACCATTTGCCATTGAGAAAGAATCCATGTTTGGCTTCACTTTTTATCTATGCAATCAGACTGATGTTATGTTTGTGGGCCATATAATATTTGAGCAAGTATAGATATTGATTCCTTCTACCAAAATCAAAGAGCTATGCTATTAGGTTCTATAGATTTCTAAGATGGCTGACACAATCAGCTTTAAGAGTTATTAAATGCGCTTTTAAAATGCATTGGAAAATGTCTTTTCAAATGCATTTATATTATCAATTCTTAAAAACTTCAGAGCATTGCATGCGGAATGATTTACTAAGGCATTACAGTATGTTTTCTTTAGATGCATTTAAGAATAACAAGACTAAAGGTATATTTAAAATGCACTTCTGAATACATTATAAAATAGATTTTTCGCTTGTATACTATAAAAATGCAATAAAAAGAAATTTATAAAATGCCATCAAGTATACATTCCTAAAGAGGCAGCTAGTTGAAAAAAAATCACTATAGCGGCAAGATACACTTTTAATTATAGTGGCTGCCCATATGTTAAAAATTATGCGTTTGTTACATCACATACTTTCATTTACAAACCATAAATCTATAGAAATACAAACGTGCAAAGTTAAAATGGGGAGAAATAAGTCACACCTGTGTCTTGTGCTCAGTACCTTTTGCTTTGTATACCAAAGTATAGTATAATTATATACCCATGAACGGAACAATTAAGTTTTCAGTGGCACAGCCCCATTGTTAGAGCTTGTTTTTACACACATATACCAAGTGTTTATCTGATGATTTAATCTGGTGTTTTCGTGGCCAGATTATTTGCACAGGAGAATTACAGGTGGGTGCCTTTAATTGGGGCTTTTCTTTTGTTAGTATTCCTTGCAGTGATTAATCACAGGTCAATTGGTGTGAAGGTGTTTCGGCCACATTTGCTAA
Organism: Proteroiulus fuscus; assembly: GCA_034700285.1. Lineage (NCBI taxonomy): Eukaryota > Metazoa > Arthropoda > Diplopoda > Julida > Blaniulidae > Proteroiulus > Proteroiulus fuscus. The sequence goes on along the minus strand of JAQIXP010001563.1, from coordinate 1,023 downwards.
ATGGCCTCCAGGCTCGTGTTTTGAACCAATACTTAATGGCTGTTGTGGGGATGTTTTTGCACTTGTAGGAGTTTAATTGAGTTTTACGCATATTGACTGTATACTTGCTTGAATCAGTATATATAGTATACAGTTACTGTATATACCAATACAGTTTCATGTATACCTGCATGGTGCAATCCAGAATTGCAATTCACAATTAAGGGCCGTATAGTCTGGATCATTAAAATGTATCACTACATATACTCTATAGTGATTTTGAATATTTTTTCTGGACTACAATAATGTCACCCAGGGGCCTAGGAATCGAGGATCACTATGTATGCATTTATTGAGTGACCTACACTATAAATACCTATACACTAACACTACCGAGGCCTGCATGGCTACCTGTTGTTGTTCAGAATTGGCATTGCTCAGAATGGCGTTTATACCAAATGGCATTTGTCAGAAAAGTGGATAAAAGGGGATCTGGCTTTACTCATGCAGAAATGGCAATTATCAATATCCAGAAAATTATTTGGCGATGTTCAGAAAAGTTGTTTACGGTATTAATTGTCTTTCCCCAGAAAGATCAAATGAGTAGAACTTTTCAAACAATTTTCGGTTCTGTTTCTTTGATTAAACTTATTTAAAACTTTGAATAATGTGTTAGCTGGCTAGGTCTATACCACGGTGAAAGAATATAATTATTGCTACACGCAGGTGACTTATCTCACTAGTCTGCTGTGGGGAAATAATTTCTCCACATTGTGCCATTGTTGCTTACCTCTTCCACTAGATGTCACCGTAAATCGTAGTCCTTCAATGCTCACATTTAGACCTCTTTTCACTGTATAAGAAGTGCTACTTCACTTATAGCGAATAAGTAACTCAATAGTAAACTTTGAAATTGGGTAAAAAAATAAGATTCAGAATGAATGAAACTTATACATATTTTAGTTAATTAAATCGACGGCTTAATACACAAGTAGCGAATAAGCCAAAAGTTGCGCTTGAGATAAAAGATTTTCTATGGAAAAA
>JAQIXP010001562.1:0-17932 GCA_034700285.1 Proteroiulus fuscus | reverse complement strand
GGGATGTTATCCCATATCCAGAAAGATACTCCAACGTCATGAAGTTGTGACTTAAACATAAGTGTTAAATTGAATTCTTAACAATTTTGAACTATTTTAGGAAGATTATCCCCATTGTCTTATAGAACGTAAGAAAAAGTACCAATAATAAGCATCCGTTCTAGCACGAATTTCCTTCAGAGGATTAGAGCAAACATGCCTACCTCTAGCGTTAGTATTAGGATTAAAGATATCAGAAACTAAATTTAAATAACATGGCAAAGTAAACCTTTCGAACAAACCCATGCTTTAATCTTCCTTTCGAGATCGCAATGATTCCCAATTTAGAGAATTTAGATCTCGGTCCCACTATCTGTCCTTTGGTAATTACCTTTAGCTGCTCTATACGTTGTATCATTTCAATGGACTGTACATGGGTTATCTTTTATGGATTCCAAACTGGAGCACAGTATTCTAAAAGGGGCCTCACCAATATTATATAACATGTTTCTTTAACTATTTAAGGGCAATTCCTAAATATTCTTTTAACAAATCTCATTCGTTGGTTCGCTTATCTGTTTTATCATGTTCCATGATTTTGTATGCCTTTATTATGTGTATTGGCATTGTCATAATTGAAAGGGCATGTAGGTATCCATTAGTAAGTTATCAGCCTCCGGCCGTTAGTAATCAGCCGATATTCAAATTATATAGGTGCCAGGATAGTGCCAAGTATAAAATTCGAATACAGTCTGGGAAGTTTTTTTTTCCAAATTTGGAAAATGCTTTATACGAAATTCGAGCTAAAAACAGTCGTTCTTAATTCTTTAATTTAATTGAAGGATTTGAAATGCATTTATGTTGGCAAAATACCGTATATAATTTAATATGATTTTTGCCGTTTAGAATTTTCTTGTTTTTACATGTGCCTTAAGAGATTTAAAATAGTTCTATATCCCTATTGAGCCAGCCCAGTTTACCACTTATTCTTGTATGAAAATCTTGGGCTGCAAATCGTTGCTATAAACCATTCTGATAATGCAATTTAACCTTCATATAGATACAGGTGCCCCTGCATGATTGGTGATATTGTTGAAAAAAGCCTTCTAAACCATGTTTATGAGGGGGCTTTATGATACAGGAAATGAAAGCCGAAATTTTATTAAGAAGGATTTCCAGAGAAATAAAGGAATACTGAAGAAAAAACAATAATCGTCGTCGTTATTATTAAACGCGAAGAAGCCGAAATTAAAACTAGGTATTATTACGGCAATGGACGAGATTAAATTTCTATATGTTGAAGTTGGACCTTTTTATACCGAGATAAATCCGCACCATCATTATTGCCCATGTTTTTTTATTTATTTTTTTCTGAGAAATAATCTATTCTATAACAATCTAATATATAAGGAAGACATGTAGTCCCTTTAATGAAGAAATTTTTTCCCCTTTGTTTTAGCTTTTTTACTTTGGCACGTCTTCGTCCACTTTAATATACATGTATACGAAAATCTTGTCATCAGCTTCAATATAATTTGGTGAAGCCCATTTATGTGTATAGCGAAAGTCACGTTTCACTTGTCAAAAACGTTAAGAGAAAAAGCAACCCCTGCATCAGTTACAACAATACATTGAAGTATTGCAGGGAAGCTGAGTTCAGAACGTTGCTAAGTTCTGATGAGAAATAATAATCCACTAAGGAAAAACTTTATTACGTCGAAGGGGGGGGGGGGAGGGATGGAAAGAGAGAATGTCATAAGCACACTCCCAGTTTCTATCCAGATAATAGATAATTGCATTTTGTCCCCACCCCCAGATTATAATCGCATAAATACAAATTTATTTTCCTTTTTAATGGAAAAAAACTGTCTATAAAGAGTGCTCATCAGTCACTCAGTAGCATGGTAACCAGATATTGTAACTTTGAATTATATTCTATTATATGTGTCCATCTTGGGGGTGGCTGAATTTTGGTTTGGAATTGTCATCCGTATATTATCCTTATAATCTGTTCAAAACGGAATGGAATGGAGAGAGAGCAATCTATTCTGCTTAACTCTTATTGATTCACTTTCACTGAGATATAAAAAATCAGGTTCTTTCTGCTGATTTTACATTTGAATTCTCTAGTCCAATTTGTAACGTAGAAGGGCTCGTTTTGGCCATGGGTGGGGTTTGGCTAAGTTTTCGACGCGTATGACATGCATCTATAGTGAAACCTAGCAAAAGATAGGCGTGCATCAATGCCATCTATTGAGAACAACTGCAAAAAATTCTAGAAAGTGACGAATTATGTCCCACACATACTGTATATAAGAACGTAATTCCTGATTTACAAAAATGGTAGTAAACACTTACCATTATTATGTTGGGATACCCTTGAAGGAAAACTTGGTGAGAAGGCATACAAAATTACCAGTATATAGAGGGATGCTTACACCGTTCTTTTGCTCGGTTTCACTATAGAGTCCCCCCTCCCCCCTCCCCTTCATTCTCTAAACCAATAATGTGCCCCAGCCCAAAAATAGTGTCATGAAGCCTCAGTGAGTCTGCTCGCCCTCTGTTCGCCAAGTTGTAAATGGTAAGGGGCTGTCCCACTGCTGCTGCTAGGGTCCCGTGTAAGCTTCTCTTCTTTCTCAAAGAAAAGTTGAAATTGCCAAACTGCTTGCGCCTTGTTTTTTATCTCTCGCAGAAAATTTTCTGAAAGAGAAATTTTCGGTTTCTGAAGTGCTTTTCCAACTTTTTACAGAAGTTCTTGAAGCATTTGCACACTTACAGGGAACTAGGCAAAAGACACCATGTAAACTGGGTTGAATTAGGTTACCTAATCCATTATACATACCACTAACCTAAATCGATTTTCCAACGAATAGTGAGAGTTCAGGAATGCAGCAAAGGTTATCGAGGATGGGAATAACCTTTTTGCTTGTTATTTTTGACGTATAAAACATGAGTTTGCAAGACTTTTAGGGTGGCCCTCATAATATTTTTCTTCATCAAATTAAAAGGATATCTGATATATAAATGTGTTATCTGATCATATGTTGTCCTAGTTACCAAGACTCGATGGCACTAGACGTGATCTTGTTTTGTTTATCTTGGATTTGTCTGGAAAAGATGGATATGTTCAACTATTTGAAAAAAAAGTTTTAAAATATGTATTGGAAATGCCTTAAACCGAATTGTCTTATAGGCATGCATCTTTATATATTATGCAAACTATAGTTGTGATATGTATGTATGCAGGCTTGATAAATTTTTAATGGTACTTTTTATATTATGGAAAATGGAAACATTAGCCTGGCAGTATGTTTTAGCATACAATTTTATCAGTGATAAATACTTTTTATTTAGCCATGCACTTGCATTTTATAAAATGATTTTAAACTCGATCATTCGACTTAGATTTGATCATGAAGGCATTCATTATATGAAAAGGCTGAAAGGTTTCCACTTCGATAATTGGTTTGAAAATGTTCTCTATATCTCTTTTTAAATTCCTTTCTATTTTGGATTTTTGATGAAGCATTTTGCCAGCTTATGATTTGTGTTCTTGGTTTTGATCCCCTATCAGAAGCTCGTCATAATAACGGCTTCTAATAATATGTTTGCCAAACACATAACTATACTGCTTAAGAGTATTTATTATCATATAAGAGTACTATGTAAGAAAACGATAGTTTATAGAGAATTTCGACAATTTTTCTTACGGATGAAATAAAAATCAATAATTGGCAATGAGAAAATGAGATGAGATTTTTCATTGACGACGGCTTAAGTTAGTATAAGTGTGTGTTTATGTGGCAAATCACATAGTCGTTTATTATTTTCTTGTTTAGAACTTTCTTATAAATTCATTGATATGCTTACGAACAAAGTTTTAGCATGTTTCGAGGCAGCCATGCTCATCTATTTGTTTCCTTTACTGATATGGCAAAAGTCCAAATACGCTAAAAATTTGTCGTGCATGCATTTCTGTGCTGAATTTATCAGGCTGATAAAAAGAAGCCAATTAAAGTGTAATTTACTATCATAATATGCATAGAACCAGACATTTTATCCAAACCAGAAAATGTTCGTTGAAACCTTTTAAAATACCGTTTGCTATATGCCAATTTATTTAAAACTCGAGATATCTTGGCAGAGTAGTGCACAGAAATGAATTTAAATACATAAGTAATCATTTTTATAGGCTTTACTGTATGAGTTATACTATTTTGACTATTAGCTATAATATTCAACTACTTTATCTACTTATTAACCATTACTGTAACTAATGCTATAATGCAATTACCACAACTATACATGTATATATACTATAATGTTACTATACTACTATGCAATGGGTAATAGTGCATTATAATCTAATATATAATTAATTCTTATATAAATATGAATACTACAGGGAATATTCATCAATTAATTATTTTGATTCTTTTTTTTTAATGTCTTGATAATAATTTTGTAATGCAAAGTAGCTGGCCTCAAGAATTTCTTTTCTTGTTACTAAAAGAAGATGTGAGAAATGATTTTTTTTTCATATAATTTCAAGTTTGTGAGTATATAGCCATCGAAAACTAATTACCATATTAAAACGTTTAACAGTTGAAAAGCTGAGATCAAAAACCACATGAGTCTATTTTTGCTGAAAATGAGATATTTTACATAAAATTGTAGCTAGATAGTTCTATCCACTAACATTGTAAATAAAAAAAAATTGGGGTAAAATAGGAAAAGCTTTCTCATTTTGACCACTGAAGAGGGAAAATGCCACAATTACTATGTGCAAAATGTTGGGCATTAGGTATACCCACATTTTAGATTAGGTTTAAAGTGGACTCAAAACTAGTAGATTTCCTTCAAGGGAATCTTAAATTCATAATTTTAAAATACCGCGGGTAACTAATTTTAATGCAATAAATCTGGATTTTCTTTAAACGCTTTTTCTCAAAACAAGAAATCTGTACTCATGTGGTTTTTTGAGCTCAGCTCTTCAATTTTAAACCACACTTTTAAAGAACATTTTTATTTTTGGAAAAAACAAGTAAAACTAAAGTAAAGCGTAATCGAATATTAAATAGTGTAGTGCAGTATTTGCATGCATGGATATATATATGACAGATGTGCTTGCTTATTTATTATTTAATGAAGAGTTTACTTAAGCCAGACTTTTAATTAAAAGCAGTCCTATTTTTTACGGCTATGGCTTTGTAGGTCTATAGGTTGAGGCTTGTGGATTTTTATAATGCCGAATAACAGTCATGAGATTAAGATGTGTGCAAGTTTACTAAATGTAGAAATTATTAACGAGCGGCTAAGGTGAAAGTTTTCCCACTGATGCTGGATTAGCTTTTATAATCTCCTGCATTATTAATGCTTTGACTAATGGCTGCTAGTCCTTACTGATTTGCATCTTATCCTAAGTTTTAAATATTACCATGTTATTTATCATCACGTATGCTGAACATCTACTTGTAGTTTTTTGCCCTTTTCATATATAAATCTATTTATAATGCCAAAGCTTTAGTGGTCATTTCTATGAAGCAATGCGGGTCAGTTTTATCCTCTCTTGAGCTAAAAATTTCTCTTCAACTCACGTCTTTAGATTTGTCCACCACAAGCCGAGATAAGTGTATCCCTTGTGAAATCAAGCTCATGTTTGAACTGTTTGAACAAACGCAATTTTGTTTGTGCTTCGAGCACGGATATGTAATTACTGTTTTATGCGACATTCGTCCGGCTGAAATTAATAAGGTAGCTCTAATTTTGGCTTGTTGTTTGAACGTTCGCCAACTTAAATGTTGACCACTCTTGCCTCGTGGGACGAAACCAAAGCTTTAATTAATTATATTAACCATTCAGTCTTCATTAGCAAACCCTCAATTACATCTTTAATTGTACATGGATAGAACCAAAAAGGACATTTTCCCTCCTTCCCTCATTATTCATTTTGATGGCTTATAAAACGAAGTTATATTTGCCATTTAGGGACACAAAAGCAAATAGTTTTAACATCATTCAGTGGATCAATAGACCGTAACGCCATTTTTTTTCATGGCCAACAGAATTGCAATATTACGAAAAAGTCTGGGGAGAAAAATATTTCAAATTTTTGAATGAACTTTTTTTAAGTTCATTCAAATGAAGATGAAAAATGTGATAAGCCAGACTATTGTGCGAAAATGAGCAAAATTTCTAGGATTTCACAAAATTCTAAAAGGAAAAGAACAACTGATATGCAAAATATAGTATATACAAGTTTTAAATATACTTGTATCTGTGGTAAGTGACGAATTTCTGCAGAAAAAAAAATTAAATTTCTGATCGGCCTAATTGTAAAATGCTTTAACGATTCTTTGGAAACATGATTTCTTCTGCATGCAAAAATCGTGATGAAGCTTATTTGTCTGCAGAATTTCGTCACATTAATTTAGAAAACAATTCTTTGCGAAAACTTTAAATGGGATATGCAGCTTGTGTGACTCTCATCATGAGCAAGTTTTAATAAAAATGGATGTATCAAATGGCTGATGTTATCGATTAGCAGATGAAGCCAAAAAGATTCATTTTATGAGGGTGTCTGGCCGTCAGGAAAACCTGGAAATGTCATGGAAATCAGTATTGTCTGGAAATGTCAGGTAACTTTAATCTGTGTCTGGTAAATCTAAATGAAATCTAACTAAAATGGAAAATCAGGCACTATTGGTGATTTTTTCAGCTTATTTTGAGTTTTATGTTACCCATCCATCAGATTTTCGCCTGCAGGCCATGACAAATATTTTTGGGTCAGGGAAAAAAATGGATTTTTGGGTGCGGGCCAGCAGGGTAGTTGCCAAATATTGCAGTTTTAATTGCATGTCAGTAAAAATGAGTTAAAAATCACTTTCGTTTGGTCTGGAAATTTGTGAAAATTTGTCTGGAAAACCTGGAAAGGTTATGGAAATTCGTTACTGGATTTGGCCAAACATCCTGTTTTATATACTTGCTAAAGTTTTATATAAAGTGGTGCTAACATTATTTATAATATTTTGTAAGAAATGGCAGATTACTTGAAAATAAAATATGAAGGAGACTTGATATTTCAGTAGAAAGCATAATTATAAAATTATGTTTTCAAGATAATAAAATAATGTATTGAGTTATAAAAAGTTGACTCTTAAGAGTGTGAAACATGTGATAAAAAATGTTTGAGATGTGAAAATCTGAGAAATAATGATAAAATTGTGATGTGAAATTAGTAAAGAAACATTTTCCTTTTTGTTAATACACTATGCAGAACTGCAGGGGTGAATCACGAAGTTCAACGATGGGCATAGAAATAATTATTATTACATTGGTTTTTAGGGCCTATATATATTTATTTATAATAAAATGCTATACGTGGATAACTCTGATCTACAAGCGTTAGATCATTATAACCTTGCTCTGATCAAACTGACTGCACTTCATTATATACTTTTCCATTCTATAGATATATGGTCTTTTGATGTTTTCTTTGCAATCTCCAGCAGAAATTCATATAAAGAATATGTTTGCCGCTGGCTTCACAAAAGGAATATATTCTCTAGGGAAAATGAGAAAATTCCTTCCAATCTATAGTTTGTTCATTATAGAAAAAAAAATGCTTTGACTCTGTATATATATCCTCATGAAGTATCTAGAAATAACTCAATTTTTAGTTTGTGTTTGAAGGTGGTTTTAAATTGCAAGCGTATATATACGCTAAAGGGAGCTCTGCTCTGTAACTTATTTTGTTATACATTTTTTTTCTATTTTTTTAACTCTGAAAGCTTTCCAATGTTCTTTTATCATTGTCTTAATTCATAAAGGTTTTCTTCTATAAGTTGTCAAGGGAATCTGTGCTTTTAAGGAAAAAAAAGTTCTTTTAAAGTGAAGAAATGCGTTGTAACAGTAGTCCAATCCATAAACGTCTATATGCCAAAATTGTTTATATATATATACTATATAACTGGTTGGAAGTCATAAGCAAGTCATTAGTTTGGCGAGCTTTCATTTCACTTTTAAAGAAACTTGTGTCCATCATTTATTTCATTTGTTTAAAAACCTTAAACGGAGACTATAAATCACTGATTAATCCACTGGTTTTTTTGTCTGCTGCAAAAGACATGCAAATTTACGCCAGACCGCCTTGAAGCCATTTGTCTTAAATAACACAAATTGACTAACATGTGCATTTGAAACGTATAACCTTACGACTTTTTTTGGTGGGAAAAATTGGGAAATCTATCAAATGGAAAACTGCACTTTAATGACCTGTTTAATAGTATCCAATGAAATCCTCAAAAGAATATATAGACGGTGAGATGTATACGTATACGTCTCTCAAGCTTTGCATGCAATATCAATTTAAAGGATAATTACATTATGAATTTGAGAAATTAGTTTTTTCATTTGAACCGATGACAAATATTCAAATAGATGTCCTATAAAATAGATTAAGGCACTCAGAAAGGAAAACTTGATAAATGGGGCCACTGTATATTGTAGGAATTATATATAGATTCTGCACTAAACTTTTTGGATGCTTCCTGTATAGGCCTACTATCAATGCGAAAATTATATATGGCTGAATAATGGTTTCATGCAAGGGTTATAGGTTAATCCATTAACCATCAGCCAACCAGACATCATTAAAATATTATTGGTAATAGTTACACACACTTAATTTTTTTTTTTAAATCGATGTAATATGATATTTTAAAACTTCCTCAAAAGGGAAGATTGCAAATTGTTCGATGGGGCTTTTGGCTATAACAGCTTGATTTTGCGATTAGTTCTATAAAGTCTACCTTGTAATTCGATATTATGATGACTATAGAAAACAGTCAGGTGATTAAGGGACGCATTCTTTGATTGCCTTGTCCAAACACTAATGAGTGGATAACAAAACAAAAAAGAAAAGCCAAATATACAGCATGCAAGGTGATCTTATGTATAGGAGCTAATATCAGAATTGTTTTAGCTTAAAAATATCATGAAAACCTAACACAAACTTTTGCATGCAGCTAAGGTGTTTAATATGATATTTTGTACAACGTATGATGAGTGGCATTAAGATAGAAGAGATTTGTCTCCTCATTTAGATAAAAGTATATAGTTCATATATCATAATTAATGGATTTTCTTTCCTTTTTTGAAAGTTATATTATATATTCACTATATAATTTCAATATTGGTTCGCAGTTAATATATCATGCTTTTAAAATAAAACTGTTTATTGAGATGTGTGCAACTTTATACAATCACCCTGTTTATGTGGCAGTAAATGTTATTATTCGTCTGGAGCTGTAATAATATATAATTTCTAATATACTTTGAATTTGTTTACATAAGGTATAAAACAAATTGAAAAGTATAGAGATGCCAGGGGCGTTTTTATATTAACAAAAAACAGAAAATGAAACAAATGTACCAACATTTTTTTTTTATTAATTTCAAAAGAAAAAAGATTTAGAAAAGAAAAACATGTACTTATTTTATGTACATGTATCATTTTCATTATGCAAGACTTTAGGCAATATATATAAAGTAATTTTTTTTATCAAATATAATATGGATATTTATTGTGGTTTCTTTAGTATAGATGCAGTATGTACTATATGCATTATAAAGAAACTCAATATATATACATGTACCTTATATACTCGTATATTGCCAATTATTTAATGCATACCTGAAAATCGATATCAAATTTCTTAACTTTAATAAAATCACAAACTTTTTTGGAATCGATTTTGAATATTTATATACCATATTTAAAACTTACAGTTAGATTATGAGCTTCGACTAAGAAATGAAGTTGATAAGTTTTTTATATTTCTCGATATAGGAGATTTCTTATTCCGAGATGCCCTTTACAGTATAAGATAATTTTAGTTCTTAATTTAAAAGTTAATATTCAGATAAAGTTTCAAAGTTAAATTCATTATTTTTGTGGTGCCTTTTATTTTAAGTAGAAATATTTTCAATTTTGCTGCTAGTTTTCTATATATTGGTGTATTCAGTTGTACATCGCCTTTCAGATTTTCTCCCATTTTAACGTATAGGCCTATATATTTCTTTAGAACTGAGCTCAAATTTAGCCACTAAATTGATGACGTATGCCAAGTATATTCTATAAAAATAAATGGCAAGACAGGTGTTTTCGATGGATTTTTTCAAGATTTTTTTAGCCAGTCTAATGGGCTTGTGGACATGCGAAAAACTTGAAACTGCCAATTTAGTATACTGCCAAGGGCTGTTGATTTCCTCGCGAAAAAGACGCTTTTCAAGTTTTTCGATTTAATCAAGATCTGCCACCAACACTTTTCAGATTGGATGCAAAACAAACCGAGTTAAGAAGTGTGAAAGTTTGAAACAAAAAAAAATGTCAATGTCTTTGAATTTGGCACATTTAATGAAATTTCTGGCAGAAAGTTTCTCCCCAGTTAATTTCAGTTCTGAGGCGAATATTGAAATAGAAAATGGGTATAGTTGTGTATACATGGCATACAAGAGGGAAAAAAAAGCATTTTATGTTGGGATTGAAATTGGAATCTTCTGTTAGTCAATTAAGGTTCAGTTGTTATAGCTCGGGCATTATCATGTGTACTAGGGGATATATAATATACTGTATAATGTTAGCTGACATACTATTGTAAGTAAAGTCTACTTTAAATGTAACGACTGTGCATGCAGTTAATTTAATCGCTGAAGAACATCTATAAAGCTCGACTTTTGTTATTTTGTTAGATCGCAATTCCGAGTCGCGATAAATTTCGAAATCACCTTCAACCCAATTAAATTGGAAAATTACTAGAATGGGTTGCTACTGATTTCTTTCCATCCAACCAACAGTGGTACTTGTATATATAGATCTCTATATATTATCTCGATCTGAACGCATTGTAAATTCGAAAAAGCTTTGCAATTTAAATTTGGTAGCTTCGATTTGTTTCCACGTCATGCTTTCTGTAAGAGATTGTGATTTAAAGTAGTTGAATTTTATTAAGTAGTCTATAAATCTCGACTCACATTGAGCATTTAACTTTATTTCTTCATTCACTTCAAGAAGGTTTTAAAGGTAGTTGCAGTTACCTAGGGGCAATTCATAAATTCCATAACGTTTTTACCTGTGGGGGTGGGTTAATGTTTTTGCAATTATTTTTACTTTGTTTTTCATTGGTATATAGCTTTTTAAAATTATCATCCTCACCATTACACCACAGACAACATGACTCTTTGGAAATCAATTTTTTTTGACCAAATATAAATCATTTTATAATTGAGAAAAAAAGTAATGGACTAGCGTGGTAATGATGTTTGTGGCTGATCGATACTCTCACATAGAAAGTTCGTATGTTTTTCCCCCTAAATTTTGGTAAACCTGGGTGAAGGAGAGGGAGGAGATTATGACAGTTACAGATGCGATTTTTTGTAATGGTTATCTCATTTTTGTTAAAAATTTGTTAAATGGTGTGGGTAGGGTGTAATTTTTTGACCAAAATTGCATTATGTAATTTGTGAATGACCCTTTACAGGGTTTTTGGCGCCAGTCATGCTCAGTATTAGGGTAAAGAACTTTGGACTATAGACTTTTTATAAAATATTTCATTAGCATTTTTTTTTCTTATAGATATAGAAGTAAATTATAGAGATATACATGTTTAATTAAACGAAAACTGTATATAAAACAACTTGCATGAATTCGCTCATCTTAACTGTAATTTCTTTTGTCTTTGTGCATATATGTTGGTTTTGCTTCTATATATATAGTTTTGAAGCTGCTGCACACATTTATAATTACCTATTTTTATTTGTTTTCATTTTTAAAATTCTTTGGCAGGAAATTGAGAACTGGAAAATTAGAATAAAAAAATTGACTTAATGATTTTGCTATTTGCCAAATGCACCATGCAAGCAGATAACAGGATTTTTTTGTATAAAATATTAGGCATTAAATTCTCGTAAGAAAGGAATATTGCATTTACTGAAAAAATGAGACATTTTTTTTCAACATCAATGCAACAAAAACTAGCAACAGCTCAATTTTCAAATCAATAAGGCGTGATATATATACGAAAGAAGAAGTTTATTGAGAAAATACAAACAAAATATAAATATTTAAAGCGTGCATAATACTTGGCTGAACCATTGTTTTTGTTGTCAAATTATACATTCTCGTCTTTTCAAGCTTCAGGTAATTGCATTCAAAATATTTCATTTTGAAAATGTTAATGGAATATATGAAAGAGGAATATTGCTCCGCATGAAATGAATGCAATAAGAAAATCCATAATTTAATAATATATCCTATGAAGAATTCCCTGCTTTTGTAAGATTTCTTTATGCAGAATAGCGACAAATTTTCTTTTCCTGTTGAAAATATTGGAAAGTTAAAAATAGCTCTTTTTTTAGACCCATGCATGCATGCACAGACTGTAGCTATAGAACATCCATGCATATATCTTCGAATACATTCAAGTAAAACCATTTTCAATTTTTCTTTCTATAAATTTGCAAGCAACATTTAAGCCTTCATTTTTCTATTATTAAGGCACATCAGGAGAATTCGTGTTTATCTCTATGATTTATATAGGAGTGAATTGCTACATTTTAATTAGCTGTGCATATACCTAAATGTGCCTTCCATTGTATTATTGCATCGTTGTTAAAAATGATGGCAATTATAGATTAGAAACATGCTTTCTCCAACTCCTGATTGTAAAGCTATAGTTCCCGGATATGAATTTCATTTTATAATCTGTTTGTATATACTGTATTTATCTCTATACGAAAGTACACGTCATAAGCTGCATGGCGTATTATACTTCAACCAAATTAGTGGAATTTATTGCCTGCAATATTTATAAAATACGTGTCATTTAGTCTTTCTATGTATACAACAACAACTTTACACTAATGCGAGCGTGTCTGATTTATTGTAAAAGAGATTCAAAAGTAAATCAGTGCTTAACGATGCTAATTATTCATATAAACGTTATGATGCAAGTATTCTCACTCGGGCGAAATATAGAATTAGCACTTTATATGCGTTTATACTACTGTGCATGCAGAATTTCTATTACACTGCACTGAGGCAGTTGCAACCACACTTCTCAACTTTATTGAAAACCAAAATTAACTATAGCATCTCTATACAAGGATAGGCATGCATATACATCTTATAGATATGTCTTACAATCAAGAATTGCCAAAGATGTCCAAAAGTCTAATGGTATTATTTTCAGCTTACATCTGGGGCCTATTCGGCCAATATAGCAGTTATAAGTTTCATCTTAATGCTGAGAAATCAAAAAGCGTCTATAAAATATTTCTTAAAATTACTAAAATAATTATCATTGGCATATATCGGTATATAGTTATTAAACACTCTGTATATTAATTAATTCCTTTACAAAACTATACATATAATTAAATAATTCCACAATTTAAAATTTTGCTGCATGATATGTTTGTGTTTGCTCAATCTCGTTACGTTCATATGCTATAGGGCTGTTATAATGTTTCCTATAGAAAAAGTTATTGATTATGATATTGTAATCAAATTTAGGCAGAAAAATAGCCTGACCAAAATTCCCATATTCACTGGTAGGTCAATAACTGCAGGATGTTTGCAAAGCCATGAAGTATATCTATGGTAATTTAATTTTAGTTTGTTTACTTTCAAAAAGAAAGAGTTTTAACAATTGCTTCCACCATGCAGACACTGAAATCTATATGTACATTGTTCAGTATAGATAGCCATCAACCATTTTCCAATCTAGCTTCTGGCAACTTGCATGTTGCCCTCCTAAATGGTTTCATCTGATGCATGTACAGTATATCTCACTTTGGAATTCTAGATTACGCAAAAAATACTGGAATTTATATAGAAGAATGAAGCTTATAGTCTGAAATTGAAAAAAGAACATATGATCTCAAGCTGTTCAAAACAGTCTAATGCTTCATATATAAGAAACTTTAACAGTAGTTCATTTGAATTACTTTTTAAAATTCTGTTGTGGTACCAATATGGAACTAGTTCCATGGATCAATGGTATACCATATACAGTATGGCATAAAAGAAAATAAATTGTTCTTGCAATCGTTGCATATTAATTAACGTAAATCGTTTTATAGGAATTCATAGGCCTATATGTATATATCCAAATTTTCATTAAAATATTCATGAATCCAGAATATATAGGAATATGTTTGTGAGAAATTGCTTCAAGAATTTTATTAAAAAATATGGCGAAGTTCTTGCACGTTATATATGGGTTTTAGTGCATGGTGTCGTTTGTTAAATTAAGCTGCCCTTATAATATAGTGTGGAATTCATTAAGGTTCATCAGAAATTCATAAGAAAGTATAGAAGATGGAAGGAATTAAGAGTGTGTTTTAATTATTTTCTACTACCATAAACCTATAGTTCTATACTGACTCCTTAGGCAGCTTGCTTGTTTTCTTTAATACATAAAAGCCCTTTAATTAATTTAGCAGAAAGTTACAGAAGTTTGTTTTGCAAAGTATATATTTAAGCGCATTATTATTAAGTCGGATCCTGATTACAAAGGAAATGTATATACATCTACTAATCAAAAGTAGTTTCAATTTCCAATTAATTTTAGAAAGAGGAACTTAGCCTATATGATCATTTCAACTATATACATATATTGTTTCAAGCAATTTTTAAGCTAATTGCTTTTGTTTTTAAGGGTGAGTTTTAATTCTAAAGCGGATTTGTTCTATGTTGTTTCTGTGAGCTTAACAATTTGGAGCTTTAGTGATAAGGGAATATAGGCTGGGGATGTGGTACTTAATGATTATTTCTGTTTGCAAGAAATGCTTTAATAATATCATGCATCTAGTGTAAATTGTTTTTCAAATTTCATAATACTTGAAAAATAGCATCATTTGGAAATAGCATTATGTGATAAACATTCTGAAAAATATCGTTTGCAAATGGTATATTTGGAATAACATTGTTTGAAAGAACAAAAGCAACAATGTTTTCAAGAATATCATTTGGAAACCATTGTTTGCAAAACTTCAATTGGAAAATGCAAAAAGGCATTTGGAGAAACATTATAGCAGTGAAAATTTTGTTAAATATCATTGAAAATCAACTTTGTATAAAAAAGTATCATATAGAATATCCCTGTTTGTAAGTATATTATTGGAAAAAAAAATCATTCCCTTAGGCATATCATTTGGAAAGCCGTCATGCATGTGAAGGACATTTACAAAAGCATCATTTTGTAAACACGAAATCATTTAAGAAAAAAATGTTTTGGATAGAGTATTGTTTTGTTTGTCTATATAGAACATACTTCGGAGAAAAGTTTTTTTTATTGAAACAAGCAACATTAATTGCAAAGGCTACTTGGTACAGCTTTTCTTAACATTATATATATATGGGAATGGTGTATACAGTGAAGTGTTATTTCCAAGGCCCTTGATATTTTTAATGTTTGTAATTTAAGTCTTAAGTTTTTAATTAATTTAAGTCTTAAGTTGTATAACTCAAATTGGATTTATAGACAAATCAAAAGTCTTATTATTGATAACCTCAGCATTAATGAAAGGCTATGCATGGATCTCACTTTAATACATGCAATGGAAAGCTGTTGTGGATCATAACATCAATGTATATACAAATTAACAAGGAACACTTTTATGACATGCTAAGCAAATATGCACAAAGGTATATTGGAAATGAAGAATATTCAACCAATGAAAAGGCAATGGCTGAATATCTTAATTACTATATTTATAGAAGTCTTGCGCATATACTGCACTGTGAAGCTATACTAATTGCAACTAGAGCATATATAATTCCCCAGTGCCGATAGATCCTTCTTGATTTCGTTACACTGTTGACAAACAATGACAATAAATAATGTAAATAATAAACAGCTTGATTGTTTAAAATAATATATTCTGTAAGACCCGGTACAAAATTTTATTGTATATGACATGTGTATAGATTAGTTGAGCCAATGATGTTTTACAATATCTGCAGCTTTGTGCAAAAACGGATGTTTATTATAGGTCTTTTTTCTTACGTGCTATAAGATAATGGAATAATCTTCCTAAAATAGATCAAAATTGTTACGAATTCAAAATAATTACAATGATGTTTAAGTCACAACTGTATGACATTGGATTCTCCTGATAGTGGGACAACGGCAACCCTCTTATCAAATGGCATTATGACATGATCGTATATAGGCTACTGAGTTAAATTGAAAAAAATTTGAATTGAATCTGCTCGTATACTTTTGAACTAAGAACGTATTTTCCAGTAAACTAGACCTACTAACATGAGTAAAAATATCCTATTGTCATTAATTTTCTTTTCTAAACTTTGATTCGCTCCTTTTAAAATCTGTATGTTTTGCAGGCATTTTAGAAAGTTTTCCAATTATCCTCTTTTCTTAAAAAAAAATCTTTTTTCCCCCATTTTTATCTTCGTTCATGCACGAACTGCGCAACTTATTTGAAAATGCTTGTTTTTGTTATTTTTTTTTACCCTCTTATATAGCCTATTAGGAAGTCGACCAAAAATGCTTCAAAGCTTGCACTGAGCCTGCGCACAACCGTATCACTTCCGGTTGTGTTGCTCTGCATTTCGAAAGCATTTTTCTCTTTTCTCTTCCCTTTACTTACATTCATGAAAAGACGATTTTCGCATCAGTGTTTCGTCTTGAATACGTGCCCTGTCTACTTATATTGCGTGTTCATAAGAGTTTTAAGAAAATCTCATTGACTGAACATTGCATTAGAGATAAACATGGCATAAAAAATGGACATTGCACATTGAATTTGGTTTCGATGACTGCACAAACTTTATATATATAGACTCCAATATTGCTATATTTTATTGATCAGCCCAACTCGATTATATGTCGCGCCCCTTGAACAAGTCAACTTATTTGAAAGAAATAAAACTTTTTAGGCGTAAAAATGAGGGTAGGAAGGACCGTGCATCGTTATCTATCATTATCAATAGAGTGTTAGAAGTTAGTTTAATATTTGTAACCAATAAGTACTTTTTCCGAATGTTTTTTTTTAGTAAGAAATTTAAAAAAAAAAATGAATTTGGAGCAGACCATGCATGCATGCAGTATATTCACTTTACTACTTACATAGGCAATTTCATTTTTCTATAGGTTGGCTAACCGTTAACAAGATTTATTTATGCCAGTCCAATGATTACAATAGTGTTACACATCAGAGTTAACTAATATAAATAACAAGTATTGTGAACAATATTAATCATTAAGCATTTATGAAAAGCTACCATTTATCAGTTAATGTTAGTTGCGTAAAAAAATATAATTCCTCAGTTACTGTGTGACTCTGGGAATTGTGTAAAAATACCAGTATGGCGTCTTCTCATTTTGAAATGCTTGCTCTGTTGCTCATTACTTTAATGATATCAGTATTGTGCTGTTGTCCTTATGTTATGATTGTATACAAGCATACATTTTAGCTAAATATCATGAAATTTACTTTTCCACATAAAAAACTAAGACGTAAGTGCATGGGAGACACCATGCATGATGATTGATACAAAGAAAATGTTAACACCTGCATGGTAACACCAGGGACGTCATTTCACCTTTTTGCTAGGGGGAGCATATCCAAAAAAATGTTCAAAATTTTTAGCGCAGGCGAAAATTTGAAAGTTTTTGTTCTTAATAGCTTAAGATGAGCCCAGTAGGCATGTATTAAAAAGTTTATATGATCGATTTTGGCTAAATAAAATTCTAAGTCGGTAATATTTTAATCTTTTAGTAATAGAATGAAGAATCTTAAAAATTGAAAGATAGGGTTTCAGCACAATATTGGATTTGGGAGATGATTTTACACATGATACATACATTATGCTTTCTGTTATACAGTTATACTCTAAACAGCCATCCATTAATGTCATCGGCATGCA